>JABASM010001703.1:0-13359 GCA_019776545.1 Brachystomella parvula | reverse complement strand
TTTTATGCTTGCATAGGTTTTGTACTTGCCTAGAGGGCTGAATCTTTTTCTAGGTTCTTAAAAATGCGTTTTTCTAAACTGTTCATGTTTGGAGTTAAGCGCTAGGACGTGATTTGATTTCGCTAGGTCGCTCGATTCGGGAGGTGGCGTATTTTTCCCATGTTAAACGACTGAAATCCCGAAGGACTGGTAATGTAGACAATTTTCACAAGAGACTCCACAGGACTGGCAATTGTGAGAATTGTCCCCAAATCTGAAGTGTTGCCTGTTTCTTTTCTGTATCTAAATTGATCTGTTGATGACTGATTAATTGCTGAATTGGCAACATTGACCTTGTTGTGACAATTGTCACAGTTACCAGTCCTGCGGGGTTACCAAAGGGCCAGTCATTTAAGGATTAAGAAAAACAGTGCGAGAGCTCTGACGTCACGCCTTTTTTCCTATTTCAGTCAAAAATCTTCCCTACCCGTCTTCTCTACTAAACCTGGAGAAAACTAAAAAGAAAATCCTTTCTTCCGTCTGTTGATGCAGAAGAGGCGCATACCTCTCTGTACAAAACTCCTTATAAGGAATGTCAAAAAGTGAGAGTCCTTTGCACTGTTGAAAAAAAAATTGAGCCGCCCAAAACAGAGATCCGAGGCCGAGACAGAAAAAGATAGGCGAGAGAAGAAAAGGAGTGTCCACGTGAGCCCTTGCCCTTACGTCACACCTGCTCCGATCAGATGGGCGAGTAAATAAACTTGTCATCATCACCCCTTTGTTTTTATTTAGAAAAAACTGGAAGCCCTGATTTTAATCATTCTATTGTTATTTTGACTGCTTCCTTCCTCTGCTCCAGGAAAACATTACCATTATCCGTAACAGAGTAATTTCCCATTAAGAAAGTAGGGCAGGGAACTAATCCTAGACGCTTATATAGTAATTAAATCTCCATTATCATCATTCTCAAGACTTGGATCCTCAAGGATTCCCAAAAATACTCATGTACTGACAACTTGACTCAGAATAATGATCTCATCAGGAAGTTGAGACACCTCCTCATCCAGGTAAGCTTCATCGCTTCTTTTGTTACTACTGCGTGCAGCATGATGACCAGTAGTTTTAATCAAATGCCATGATTATGATGAACACTGATGATTAGAGAAAAATGGGGATGACATTGACCAAGAACTCGTAAATAGCATACAATGGGAGAACGCATTCCTGATGCTCGTAGTAGCTGCATTGATTCAGTTTTAGCACTGAATTAATGAGCGTTGGTGTGTTTGCTGCTGTTCAGTTCATTATACCTGCTCATTGGGCTTTGTGTTCTGGATATTTTATGCAGAGGATTATAAGGATTTTCCTCTGCCTCAGCTAATTGAACTGGCAAACCACAGGGGAAGGAAAATTAGCAATTCTAATCCGGGGTTTAACTATATTCCTCAACACGACGGCGACGGTGGTGATAACAATAGTGAAACCTAAGTATTTAGATTGGAATAAGGAATACTTAATTAGCTCCTCTTTTTCATGTTCATTCAGTTTCTTTCTACAGTCAAATATAGCAATGGAGGGTCCCTCTATTCTCTGATTCATAATGGAAGAGGAAGATTTTGTTTAGTATGCGTCTGCTAATTGGACAAGACGTTAATTAGGCCTTGTGAAAACAAAAGGAAGGAATACGCCGGATCTAGGAGTCCATCGTTTAGTCGGGAGTAGCGTGAAGGAGAGCTAAGTTCCTTTGGTAGTTGCTACATAACCGTCGAATGTCTAGCGGACGAAAAACAGGAGTTGGAAGCGCTTTGGGTGTTCCGCCTAGCGCTTCTGATGGGAATCAGCGGAGATACAGTACTAGTTACATCGATACTCTTATGGCAGGGAGAAGGAGGGGTAGCAGCGATGGGAGTGCTGAGGCAGGAGGGTCGGTGGAACGAGAGAGTGTCAGCGGCATTAGGGCAGGTCGACGACCCACGATTTTTCACGATAGCGGAAAATTATGAGTTTGATGATGAGGAGTTCCAGCGGAAAGCGAGCACTGCCCTCAGCACCTATTCCTCAGATTCTAGTTTAGGTATGTTCAAACAAAAACGAAAATTTTATCAGCCTTTGCATATTTTTGAAGAGAGCGAGAGAATGAGACCATTTCCGGTTGAATTAGACTGAAAATTGTGGGTGGGTGAGCTATTAGCTTTTACACTGCTTCTCCAGTTGCTTATGATCCTACAGAATTCGTATTTTAATTGCTAATCAATTGGCCTGTTGTTTGCATTTTTCCAGAGTCTGAAACTGGAGAAAGTTGGAGGTCCCGGGGGCTTCGGCGCGTATCAATTATACCCAAAGCAATGGGTCTGCAGCCATGGGTGAATCCTGTTACTCACCACGGTGGACAAGCCGCTACTCCCTTCCGGGGGCCGAAGAAGAAGCGGAAATATGAGGATGTCAAAGGTTTTATCAATGCTGGTAAACTGAATGAAGCTAAGGCTGCAGTCCGTGATGGGGACTGGGATTTCAGTGATGACGTTCGAACACGTCTCTGGCCCTTGCTCTCGTCCATGCATGAGACAAAGCATACTAGCGGAGATTACTGGGAAATTGTCAAGGAAATATTCGGACATGAGCGTAATCGTAAGGATTTCCACTTTTGGAATTTTTTGCTTTTAGTATTTTCATTTTCCTTTTTCTTGGATTTTTCAGAGCCACCACCAAATTCAGTGTTTCTACCAGGTCCGTGCCCTCCTCAGAGTGCCATTTACTACAGTCTCAACGAAGCTGGGATATCGTACTGCAATCGGATCTGCTCAGTTCTAATTTATTCATACCCAGATATAACATACTGTTCATGGCTCTGTCCAATCACCGCTCTCTTTCTACATTATTTGGAGGGGAGTTCACCATTATTGATTTGACGCAACTTAAAACTGATTTCAATTATTCAACACAGGAGGAAAGGGCCTATGCTTGCGTTGGGAATTTACTCAGGGCCAGTAACAAAGTTTTCATGACCCAAACTAGAATCCAGGATGACGCTTCAGCAATGGTTGCATTGGCTCTCACCAAGAAATTTTCCGTAAGCTCTTTCTTTAGCTCCGAAATTTTTTATTTGTTGAATTTAGATGTATACTAATTAATATTGATTTTTTATTTATTTTTGTTTTCAACTTAATTTCTAGAAATCAACGTACTCGGCTCTAGTCCGTATGCTAAAATCAGACGAGTCACTTGAGGAAGTATTTAATTCCTGGTCCTATTGGATATTTCGAGATTTGCCTATTCAGCACGTCGTATGTTGCTCTGCAGCACAATGAATTAATTGCTGATTAACCAGAATCTGGTTTTCAGGTACGAGTGATGGACTGCTTCCTAATGGAAGGAATTAAAGTATTCTACCGGGTGACTATTGGGATTTTACACCATTTTGCAAAGGAAGATGGTTCAGCGAATTCTCTTCAATCTGCCATTACAGACCATTGCAAGTCCATCGAGGTAACAGAGGTTCTTTTCATTCTGTTATTTGGGAATCTTTTTTTAAACGCATTATTCAATTTCTCTGACGATCTTTGAGGTCATTCCTTCTAATCGCGTGACTGGCTTTAAGATAAGAAAAGGGTAGCGCTTTTCAAAAAATGAAGGCACTCTCCAGGTATATATTTTCTCCATCAGATATCAGGTCAGGAGAGTTGATAGGAGATTCTAAGAAGTATTTGGTTGGAGGGTGTATGAGACAATGCCTTGATTTTCCTTTTGCTTAATTTTCAGTTGAGCCCAGCTCGTCTATTGAAGAAGGCATTCTCAATTAGGAATTTTCGATCAGCAGAAATCAAGAACGTCACAGTTAAGACCACTTTCGATATGAAGTCTACCAAGGTTCCAAGGAGTGGTTCAACGGACTCACTGCCAAATACAAAAGGCCCACTAGACATTACGGACAACAGCAGGACCATCAAAGTAAAAGAGGTGCGTTCTTCAACTTGAGTAAATACTTTATGCTCGAAAAGTGTTTTAGTGGTTCAACGGACTCACTGCCAAATACAAAAGGCCCACTAGACATTACGGACAACAGCAGGACCATCAAAGTAAAAGAGGTGCGTTCTTCAACTTGAGTAAATACTTTATTCTCGAAAAGTGTTTAGAAGGATAGGTGTGAGAAATATGTCATTTGATTTTTAATTATCTGCTGCGCTCTGGACTATTAGGAGGACGCAGGGCCTTCAAGCAACGTCCCTGTTAGTTTTTTAAAGTTGAAAATTTCAACTTGCTCTAAGGAGCAAGTAAGTCGGGAAGCATTATATTGTTCGTTTTTTAATATATTTGGTTTGCCGTTCTTTTTTTCTAAGCTTTTTCTCCACTCATTTAAAATAGTTGTCACTGATTTAATTTTACTATGCTTTTTCAGCTATTTGCGATTTGGCAGTGGCTACCTGTCCGTATTATGATGCACGAACCTAAGCTAATCTTCACAACGGATGAGCATGGCTGCAGTCTGTCGACGTTCTTCAATAAAGTAGAGCAATACGAACCCATACTCATGTTATTCAAAGTGACCACCGGAGAAGTGAGTTTTCGGATATTGAATTTTTAGCTCAATATGCGTTGTTTTCTATGGTTGTAATGATTGATTTTTATACAGGTCTTCGGTGCGTATCTTTCTACGGCGTGGATAGTACGGAATGAGAAAGACCAGCGTGGAGAGCGTCAGCGCTACTTTGGTACTGGAGAAAGCTTCATATTTTCTGTCCAGCCTCAAATGGTCAAATATCCTTGGGTGGGTATCAAAGGAAAGGTTGACCATGCTGCAGAGTTGTTCATGCATGCCGACAGTCACATGATCGCTATAGGAGGAGGGTAAGCCAATAGATTTATACATTTTTCACTATGCACTCAGGTCAAGAAGTCTACACTGTTTTTACTTCCTGTTTGCGTATTCTGCTCGCGGGCCCCTGCCAACGACCTTGCTAGCCCCGCGGGCAGAATACGAAACGGGCGAATTCAAAAATGCCATAGACTTTCTCTGATATAGTGTATAACTAATCTTGAAAAGAAATGTTGAGTTTTAATTTTATTATTTTTGATTTGACTTCGTTAATTTAGGGAAGGGACTGGAATTCAGCTAGATGCAGATTTACGCTATGGAAAATCTGAGCGCTGCTTAACTTTTGATAACGAGCCACTAGTCGCTGGAGGTGACTTCGAGATTCAAGTCATTGAAGTTTTTGCATTTACCATGGTGTAGTCAGTTTTTACTTTAGTACGTTCCAATACTGGCCGCTAAAACCATCATCACTCAGCAGTTCTCCTGATCTTACGCATTTCCAACCACCTCTTTTTTTACTTTAGTCATTTTTGATATCGCAGTGTTTATTTTCTAGCGTTGTAGCTATCACGATGGCATAGAAGTATCTGTTTCTACCTAATGTACAAATTTTAATTTTTCTGACCACGATTACTGGAATCTCACTTTCCCTGCTTTTCGCCAGCTTATTCCAATTTCTCAGAATCCCATTTCATTTACTGGCTGTTATTTATTACCAGCCAAGGTAATTCTGAGTAATTCTCATTTCCTGGAGAAAGTAAAAAGAGAACAAAGCAAATGATGTTTTTTTTACAAATTTAATTTATTTAGCTCATCCTAACAAGTTCCTTGAGTTTATTTATAAGCAATTATTCTGTTTTGTTTCTACTTAAACCACACGTCCTGAAATGTTAAATGTAAACTACNGTTTCTACTTAAACCACACGTCCTGAAATGTTAAATGTAAACTACTATAATGCAATCGGAATAAATATAGTTCTATAGCTCATGTAATAAGGTAGTGAAGACCTATCCGATTTCTGTTTTACTGGAAAACATGAATGAAAGTGAGAGAGCGGTTTACTATACTGTACAGGAAGTGGAAGGGATGATGATTGTAAAAATAGGTGAAGGGCTCACGGGGGGTAAGGAAATCCAAACAAACGCTAGTTCCTGAGGTTAGTCTGGTACCAAGTGGTCTGGCCTTTCTTCTTGACTTCCCGTATCCAGGAAAAGAATTTGAAACGTTGAAACTGTGGAAGATGAAGAAGGAAATCTTGGAAAGGGATTTTTTGGTAGAAGGAATACAGGACCGGCAGACTAGAAAAATAATTCTCTGATTTTATTTTTCTTCTCTCTTTGCTGTATTGAAAGGAGGACTGTTTTCATAATTTACAAAGAATTTTTATTTCCTCATTATTTTTTCAATTTCAGTTTTGATTTTGGCACGGGTGCTGATTATTTTGATTACCTAGTCTGGTCCTTCTTTCAATTCTTAGGAGTTGAAAATTAATTTTAAATCCACTGAGATTAAAAATCTTAAATATTTTTTCCTCAAGACTTTTTCAACCGTTTTTTATTTCTTCAGATTGTCACTATCATTGCATTGGTTTTGAAAGAATATTTTTCTACCCTGTTAATCCGGCCCTGATTTCCTTCCCAAAGATTCTTAGTTATGTGTGACTGACTGAGGGACTTTTTAGAGATCTTCTTAAAATAATCTTCTAAGCAAGGAAATGTAGGTTGGGGTATTGGACTTGCTGAAGAGGAGAGGGGAAGAAGATTGAGAAAATTTTTTTAGAAAAACATTTCCAGCAGTCCGTGTATGAGCGTCGAGTGAGGACGGGACCATATCACTGCCACGGTCTTCTGACCAATCAGCGTTCTCTTCCATTTCTCCGGTGATTTCACCTTGCGACTAGCAGTGTTCAGTCCATTCAGTATTTTTAGAATTAGTACCAAGTGTTTTAATAAGTATGAAAAGCTAGCATTAATTTCAGAATTCAATAAACCGAACAATCACAAAGGCAGATGAATGGCCATGATTTTATTATTGTTCCAGAAAATCTGAAACCTGAAGAGGAGAAAGTGAGGTGAAAGTTGGATGAGTGGAAGAGTTGCCTTTTTGACGACGTTCTGTTGGATGAGAAAGGAATCCTGAAGTTATGCTAATAGTGAAAGTTGATTTTGTTCTCCGATTTCCTTAAGTGATTAAGCTTTAATTAACCCGTAGTTAAAGATCCAGAAAACCATGATAAAGTGGAAAGATAGAAACGAATGGTAAGATGAAGCGTTTCGTCTTTTAGCTGGAGAATCCACTCAAATTTTAATTGAATTTTAGGGTGCTTTTGATATTGGGGATCCTCATCACGATTTCTTTAGGAAATCCGGTAAGTTGCTTTTCTAAATAATTTACAGGACCAAGAATGACGTTCACTAATCAGCTTCCTAAACTTTTGCCAAATTACGTAAAACTTAAAAAAGAAAGCTAACAATCGAAAGTTTAGACCTGCAACACCCAAAATTTACTGATAATCGCTCCGAAAGGAAAGGGCATCAGCAGGAATCCTGAACTTAGGACGCATTTTTTCTTTTTCTTTCTAGTTTCCGGCGATGCTTATGAAAAACATGAAAAAATTCTGATTTTTATTGGCGGGCAGCATTCAATCCCACAAAATATCCTACATCTTTCTCGCAAATCTACTTCATTTCACGGTATCCTCTCCCTCTTGCTTTGAAACATGATTTTCAAGATTTTCAAGAATTTCAAGAAATCAAAATTTCTTTAACATAACTCCATCCCGTTCCTCTCCTCTACAGATCCAAAAGTTTTATATGTTAAATTCAGGATTTTGTGAAATCCTTAGAAACAGAAAAACTTTGATTAAATTTTAGCCCTGAATATCAAAAACTTTTACAAAAATGATAAAAGTTCTAATTAATCTAATTTTCAGTGTATCTGAAATTATTACAAAAACATTCAAAATTTTCAACCATTTTATTTTGTCACTGCTTTTTTGCTTTTATTATAGACTTCACATCCTCCAGGTTTTCAAAAGTTCTTTGAATTTTACTTTAAAATTTCTGCAAAATAAAAATATATCGAGACAAAAATTTTAGAATCAGTAAGCAGGCTTTCGGATTTCATTCATAAGGATTTCGATGAGTGAAGGGGAGGGGGTGGTGCCTACACTTGTGATCCTACACCACTGGAATTGAGAATTTTAAGAGAGGAAGGAGTTTTAAGATAAGGAAAGCGTAGTGGAGGAAATGAAGTTTCCTTAATTTTCATCTGTCCAAGTTTAGACTGGAGCTATTTGGAAGGTATATTAAAATTTCATAATTCAAATCCCTGACCTTACACTTTTTCAGGCCTTGTCGGACCTCCTGGAATTCCTGGGAAGCCAGGTTGTAATGGAACAGACGTAAGTCAATTGTTAAAATTCCTCTCCCCGACTAGAATTTTAAGAGAGGAAGGAGTTTTAAGATAAGGAAAGCGTAGTGGAGGAAATGAAGTTTCCTTAATTTTCATCTGTCCAAGTTTAGACTGGAGCTATTTCTGCTGGGCTTGAAAATGAATGAGCCGAAATCTCCATCGCTTGTCCTCTGACCTCAATTTTTCTACCCTGTCCAAAAAAAGTCCTTATCTTCCCAGCGTCTGCTTCTGCCATTCTCATATCCGTCCTTCTAGCGTATGCCAACTCCTCATCAGAATATTCTGCAAAGTGTCTGAAACCTATAATCTTGGAAGAGATGATGATAAATAATATTCTTCTTAATTTTTATTCTCAGCAATTTGATTCGGACTGGGAGCGCCTGAGAGACCGAGAGAGATACCCTGACACTCCCGTTGAACAACCTTGGTGGCCACCAGGGGCTAATTTACCTGGGGGATGGAGACCTCCAGGCTCACCTGACCCATACCCACCACCGGGTACTCCAGATCTACCAGGCTACAGGCCACAAGGACCTAATTCTAACAATAGCAAGGAATGCGGGGACTGCTGTACTCCAAGATGCCTTGCAGAAAAAGGATCACGGGTAGACAATTTTGAAATTTCAGCTCCCAGCACTCCTCCCCTTGTTTTTGCTTTCTACAAGCCGATTCACAATTTTACCGAATTCGACGGATTTAGAAGCATTTTGAGATTTTGCAACAGCAATATGCGATATAAAATGAGAAAAAAATTCTTTGAACCCATCAAAATAGGAAATGAATTTTTGAAGCAATTTTACGGAGTATTCGTTACAGAGATTGAAATGGCGATTGCTTTTTCAACCTCACTCTGAGACATTATGATCTGCCAAACCGGAAGTGCACTCAGAATTCATTCCGCTGCAGAGATGTGAAAACGCTGCAGTAGCTTGGCAAGACTCAGAAAATGAACTCATAGTTTTAATGTTTGTTTGAGCTTAAAAAATAGGCGCTGCTCTCGCATTTTCCTCAAATAAATAAACATTGGGGGAGGAAAGGACTGAATGCCTAAAACGCCTTCAGCGCTCATTTCAGCTACTCGATATTAATTTAAATTTTCGGGGAATTAAAAATTGATAAAATGCTCATAGGGTCCCCCAGGTTTACCTGGTCCTCAGGGAGAAAAAGGTGCCACTGGATTTCCAGGAATGGAAGGCTTATTAGGTCCTAAAGGTGATCGAGGAGAGTATGGGCTGCAGGGTGAGTGACCTTACTTCCATCGTCCGTATCTGCTATTCCAGCAGAAACTGCTAATTTTTGTATGTTTATTTCTAGGCCCTCGTGGACCTAAGGGAGATAGGGTAAAGGGAATTGCTTATTTTTGATCTGCAGGTACTGATTTTTCAATTGTTTTCCCAATTTAGGGTAAAATGGGATTTCCTGGGATGCCAGGTATGCTAATCTCCAATTAGGAAATCAATAGCGAAAAAAATCTAGCAAATCAAATTAAAACTGAAAAATTCATGAAATTTTTAGGTATTCCTGGGCTACCGGGTCTAACAGGTGAGATTGAAATTATTCTTCATGGAAGGTATATTAAAATTTCATAATTCAAATCCCTGACCTTACACTTTTTCAGGCCTTGTCGGACCTCCTGGAATTCCTGGGAAGCCAGGTTGTAATGGAACAGACGTAAGTCAATTGTTGAAATTCCTCTCCCCGATTTTTTCTTTCCAAGCTTTTCTGACAGAGTCAATAGCAGTGGGGGTGAATAAACGCTTGTATTCTGCTCGTGTTTTATGGACAGGGCAGGGCATGGTGCAGGAAAAGTAAATAATCACATATGCTTCGTCAAGTTTTTTTTTAGTCAAGGTATTCATCTGGAACAGATTTCTTAAAATAAGCAGAAGTGAACACAAAGCTCAAATCTCATGAAAAGCTTTTTTTCAGATGAAATTATTCAATATTTCAATTTTTTAATGCAGATTTTAGAGAATATGAAAAATCCTCATAAGACCGGAATATGGTTTATTTGACCAATTATTTTACTGTGTGGAATTTAGTAGCATGCCCAGCCAATTTGATTTAAATGAGCTTATCTTGGCGAATTGAGGCTAGCGGGCGGGGATGCCTTGATTCTTATTTATAAAGATGAGTTTTGTGTCTGAAAGATGGGGTCAACGGTTGAATGTCGAGGTCAGGACTCGACATAATTTCTCTTCAACAGCACTAGGCATCTACGCTTCTTCTTATCAAAATTTTCACGAAAGTGATGAAATATTTAATTACTGATTGTATACTAAATAGGGTTTGCCTGGTGTACCAGGCCTTGCTGGTCAAGATGGTCCAGCAGGATTTCCAGGTGTAAAAGGAGACCGGGGTCCCAAAGGAGAATCTGCTATTGCACGCCCTGGAGCCAAAGGTAATTTTACAAGGCGATCATTGAAGGTGTCATTTAAATAATTTTTTATTGTATAGGCCAGAAAGGAGAGCCAGGACTGGACGGTCCGCAAGGCTTGCTAGGTCCACCCGGGACCCCAGGCCGTGATGGGAGCAAAGGGTTTAAAGGGGAATCAGGACAGCCGGTAGGCAGGAATTTTTTAGTTTCGAATTTTGAAATGAATAGCCATAGGAAGAATCGATTTTTTTCTATGACCTACACAGGGTTCTCCAGGTTTTCCAGGGTCTAAAGGTCAGAAGGGTGAAATGGCAATTGGATTTCAAGGGAGGCCTGGAGAGAAAGGGGACAAAGGATCCAGAGGGCCACCTGGCATACCTGGCTCAGGCTCAGGTCAAGCTAGTACTGGCAATGGAACTGATTACGTGGGGCCAAAGGGGGAACCGGGATATAAAGGCGAACGTGGAGACACAGGTGCCACAGGGATGCCAGGTCCACCTGGGAATCCAGGTAAAATTTTCTTATCAACGATTCCGAAAATTCAAAAATTTTTTTTTTTACTCAATAAATAAATTGTTGAATTATCAATCATGCTGCTGAGAGTCTGAGGAGTATCCTAAAATTCACTGAATACAATTTTCTTCCTGTTCAGGTCAAAGCGGGCTTCCAGGATCTCTTGGTATGAAAGGAGAAAAGGGTCTCATAGGTCCGGCCGGCCCTAGAGTAAGTAACAGCGCGTTTTAACCTACTGCAATTTTTGTCAGAAATTCTGAAATCTGTATTGCAGGGAAGAGACGGTTATGCAGGGCCTGTAGGTCCCTCAGGTCAAAAGGGTGACAGAGGAGAAAGCGGTCTAGGCGGTTTAGCCGGTCTCAAAGGTCAAAAGGGTGAATCAGGATTTGACGGGCCTAAAGGTAATCAGATTTTCCTGCATGGAATTTTCGGCAATGGAATGTTAAGTCGGGAAAAGTTGCAGCCCAACGGTCTTTTGCAGCAGTATTTTCCGACTCTGCAGAATCTAATAAAAAAAGCAAAAAACAAGAAGCTTCAGGTGTTTTCCCGGAGTCTGGCTTATTACCCCATTTTCGGCAGTCTAATTTAAATTAAAAATCGTTTTTTAGGTTATCAAGGTCTACCTGGTCCACAGGGGCCAGCTGGTTGCGACAAAGGAATAGCCGGCCCTATAGGTGAACCTGGTCCTAGGGGTTACCCCGGCCCATTCGGTCCGAAGGGAGAGGACGGAGTACCGGGTGAGCAATAAAACTTTTAATAGCCATTCCGCCAGCCAAGCGTCTCCAACTACGAAATGTACAACTATTTCCAAGGTTTGAATATCAGCGCGCTGGATACGGCTTGGTTATCGTATTTAAAGCCCAGGCTGATACGCGCGAGCATGAATATTACTATGCTTAAGAAAATCGCTTGTTTTGATTTATTGATTTATTTCCGCAAAGTTTCCTATTGCCGATGGGGTAGGTTACTGCACTATGCTGAGAATGTGTGATTAAAATTGTTACGAGCATAATTGACCTTATAGTTTTCTCGTTTATCAGGACTGTCTGGTCCACCCGGGCCACAAGGTCCGCTCGGAGGTCGTGGGCTTCCTGGCAGAGACGGTCAGGAAGGCCTTCCTGGTCCAAAAGGCCAGAAAGGTGAAGCCGGAACTCATGGTCTTGATGGGTTACAAGGTCCTGTGGGGCAACCCGGCCAACCTGGGCCAGCAGGTATGCCTAACCAAAATTCTACACAACTTATGTAGCGCTGACTTTCAAACGTGGTATTCATTCTGAAAAATGTGAAAATTCATTTCACCGAAATTGTTAATTAGGTTTTCCTGGCCTTCCCGGTGAAAAGGGAATATCAATCATAGTAAGTCGTGGCTAAGCCCTGGTAGTACGTTTCTCTAATTTCTTCAATAATCTAATTACAGGGTCCGAAAGGATTGGATGGTTCAAACGGTCGTGACGGACTTGCAGGGCAGAAGGGAGAACGAGGTTTCTCAGGGCCGCGAGGTATCCCTGGTGACTCACAAGATGGGATTCCCGGAGAAAGAGGTATGGAATTATTGTTTTGCTATATAACAGTATTCGGATTGTGTTACCTGTCCTTGTCTAATCCTATTTCTTTCTAGGCCCTCCTGGTCCTAAGGGTGATAGAGGCAAAGACGGCATTCCCGGACGTCCAGGTAATATCGAGACGAAATCTCTGTCCTGCGCTGAAAAGTTCACCCTTTTCTTGTTTTTATTTTTGTA
This sequence comes from Brachystomella parvula, assembly GCA_019776545.1. NCBI lineage: Eukaryota > Metazoa > Arthropoda > Collembola > Poduromorpha > Brachystomellidae > Brachystomella > Brachystomella parvula. The sequence goes on along the minus strand of JABASM010001703.1, from coordinate 523 downwards.
GGGTGGCCTGGGACTGAAGGTCAAAAGGGAGAGCACGGTGGAGCCTGTTCTGACTGTCGACCTGGTGAGCCAGGAATGAAGGGTGATCGAGGCACCCCAGGGTTTCCCGGTATCGAAGGTGCCAGAGGCTTACCAGGTGAGAAACTTCGCGGTGACGCCACATAATTCATACTTTTTCCTTGAGATTATCGATAATATCGATTCGTAATCGAGAACGGAGGTCCGAATTTCTCGACAATTTTGTTAAGATAAGGTATTTTTGCTCGGACATAAATATTACTATGAAGCTATGAGTTCCGAAACGGATTTCCGCAGGAGTGAAATTTCCGTACCCGGGAGAACCATATTGAGCCTTTGTCGCAGTAGAATCCATTCCCAATTTTTAATGAATTAATTTATTTAATTAGGAAATCATTAGGAAATAATTAGGAAATCATTAGGAAGACATTAGGAAATCGCATCGCAACAATTACTGGGGAGAAGAAGTCAACCTGCTACCTGTTCCAGCGACTGGGAATCTCAA
>JABASM010001702.1:0-13365 GCA_019776545.1 Brachystomella parvula | reverse complement strand
CTAAGTAATCCGAAAACCGCTTATAAAAGAATTGGGTTCAAAAGTTCATCATTTCTTGTCAAAACTATCAATGAGGATCAGTGCATCTCGTTGATGTGCCTGTTGCGGTTGTCGGTGCGGCTAAATCCAACATCGCAGTGAGGACACTTGAACTTTTTTTCTAAAAAAAATTACGAATAAGCTCAATTTTTACTATGTTCAATTCATTGCTCGGACACCAATTTTAATTCTTAAAAGCAGTTGGCCTTACCAGAATTTCTGTTGGTTCCCAGCTGTTTTCCTTCGGCCATGTGAGAGCGTTCTTTGACCCTTTTACCTCCAGGTTTAATTTCATCCTCATCGCTTCCGGAAGAAACAGTGCCAGCTTTACCCGATCCCGTTGGCTTCTGGAAGTCCTTGGATTTTACCGATGCCCGCTTAAACGATTTTCGTTCTGAAAAAATAAACAAAAAATGGTCACAATCAATTAAAGTCCGAAATTAATACTTCGTTTTTACCTGCTCTAACATTATCTCCGTTAGCACCCGAGGAAACGCGTCGCTGCTTCTGGGCCTCTACGATCCGGTTCTTCTCATCATCACTTCCTGAGGAGGAGCAAAGTTCTGCAACAGCAGAACCCAGTTCATTCCTTGTTTTCTTCGGATTTTCAGGCAGAGCACGTTTGATTTTGAAACTTCGCGCGATTTCCTTCAGATCTTTCGTGACCTCCTTTACTGCCCGCAGTGAGTCCCCTACCTTCTCTTGCAGATCTTCGGAGTGCCCGAAATTCCTGTTTGCAGCCTCTAATGTCGCCTGTGTTTGAACTTCCAGCTTACGAATGGCCTCGTTTCTCGCGATTCCGTCCTCGACGACTTCCATTTTCATTGTCCTCATTTCTTGATTGAGGGATTTGTTCAGGGTTTTCAATTCTGCCGTTTCTTTACGAAGCAATCCTATTTCGATTAAGAGCTTTGCATTTTCGCTTTTCACCACTCGAACTTGCTCCTTCAACTCCACCTCATTTATCATCAGTGTATCCACTTCGTTGGGATCTTCCACCATTTTCTTTGCTCGTTTGGCCTTGGATGTAGCAGAAAACAGCTTCGCCTTTGTGAGTTTTGAGTTGGATACCGACTTTTTCAAATTGGCATGAAGTTTGGAACTGGAATGCTTTCTGGCCTTGGAGGTAATGGGTGGTCTTGTTTTCGCTATGATGCGGGTCTTCAGCCCTTGCTTTTTCCTATCTTCTGTCTGCAGAGTTCTCTTGATTTCAAGATGACTTTCCGTGTGAAATAATGCTGTAAATAACGAATAAGTTCATCACAAAACAAATTTTTTGATAAGGAAATTCAACAACAACAACGTTTGTATGGAATTACTATCATTTAGTACACAATAATTTTAGAGAGCCATGTTGCTGCGGTATTCGAATTCCGCAAGATAATCGTCAATTTGATCTAAAATGAGATTAACAACTACCAAGGTATTTCTTTGCTATTGCTTTTACAGCTTACCATTGGTTCCGCTTCTTTTAACTACTCTTTTCAGCTTCGACCAAACCGACTCAATCCCGTTAGTGTATATTTCGGGAAACAAAGGGTGTACGAAGCTGTACCGATGAACTACAACCTCGTGCGCACTGAATCCAAAGCGTCGACGGTTTCGGCGATTTTTCATGATCCCTGTATAGGTTTTAAAATCATCTGATACGAGTATAGATTTCCGAGCGATTTTTGTTTCAATTATTGGCCAGAGAGTCTCTTTCTTCCTATCCGGGACCCGAACGATGAACCGCTTTTTGGTCTGTCGGTCTCTACCTCCAAACACCCATATACTTTCTCCCCGAATGCGTCTGCCTCGATTGTACTTTCTCCGGAAAAGATGACTTTCGTCGATTTCCACCCAGTGGCCTTCTCCTCCGACCTTTTGATTTCTCCGGTTCCTTAGTATGCGTTTGCACACCTTTTAGAGTAACATTTTTTAAATTAAGAAAGTGAAAGCAAACGTGCCGTCAGAATTACCTTTCGTAATTTAAATCTCCAATCGCATATAGTATTGGTTGCACAACGCGTATCCTTTGTAGTTAACGGTGTAGACAGACGAAAAAACCAATGAATAATTATTTCAAATATCTGTAACCACCAGACCAAAAGATTATTTATGCCATAGAAATTGAGAATCAAAGCACCAGAATAGCCTACCTTAAGAAAAGAGAGCTGGGTTTTTGCAAAAATTGTGTTTTCTAAAGGATTGGTCCGCCGCCGGCATGCACTGCAATTCCATATAACCCCGCCTTTATTATTAGTGGAATTTTTTCTTACAAAATTCCTTGTGCTTGCTCCACACTGACACTTAAAATTTTGAAAGTTCAACAGTTTAAATTCACTGAAGAGTTGCTGTGCGTTTTGCTCCGTATTAATTAATCGGATCAAATCAGTAAACGATAGCTTGGGTTCGTCAAAATGTCTTATAAAGTTCGCTTGCATTTTGCCTGAAAGCAAGAGTGAACTGATTTCAGTTTTCAGTAACTACTTGTAACCGGTGGAGCTCGGAAACTTTCATTTTTTGACAAGGACATAGAAAATGGCCTTGACCCCTGTGAAGCTCGGAGACTTTCACGCGATGTGATTATTTTTGGTAAAGGAAAATTCTGTTTTCAAGAAAAAAGAGAAGTGTGATGTTTTGAAGGGCAGAGGCCTAAATATTGAAAGGCGTGAACCTCAATTTGGGTACTTTAACTGTAAGACACTAAATACAAGCTTTTTGTATGAATGTAAACAAAGAAAACCGAAATCAAATTACCCCTAAACCAGCTCTTTGTAGTCAGCCGCAAGTCATCCTATGGGAATTGAAAATATAGGTTAAAGGCTGACTTCTAAAAATATGAACAGGGGCAAATTATGGACATAAAAATTTCTTCTGAGCGAACCTGCTGATCATTCTTGTACATCATTTCCGAGAGTGCAGTTAAAATCAAAAACCCACTATGGCTCTCTTCGATTTTTGTCCCTACGTCTGCATTGGCGCTGAAAGCCAGGCTTCTGTTGATGAAATCAAATCGGAGCCGAAAGCGATTGAAGTATCTTCGCGTTCCAGTGCTGCCGAAGCTAATCCTCAACAGACAACAAGCACTGAAGTGGATCGCTTAATGATAAGTGAAGTGGAGCTGGAGGAAAAGCTTAGAATTTCGGATCAAAAATACGCAAGAGTGCCCACGGAGAACACAGCCCTAAAGAAGGAAATTTCTCATGTCAAAAGCAAATGCAAAAATCTGAGCGACCGTTTGAAGACATCCATGAAGGCAAAAAAGACGAAAAACAGTAAGGCTACTTTTTTTCAAGAATGAAAGCTTAATTTTGACCTAAAGATGCTATATAGTTCAATTGTGGGGTTGAGCTTACAAAAGCTCTGGTGTGTAGTGAGTTAGCGGAAATTCTTCCGTTCAATGGAGAGATTCTGTTCTCATTTAAGTCATTTTTTTTCGGTTCTTCCGATTTGAATATGTGAAGCTCATAGTAAATGATTAAGCCAGCTATATTTTTATTTTTTTAGGAAAGAAGTTCCATTGTTCCTACTGCGATGCTCGCTTTGGTCGAAAAGACAACTGGAACCGACACATCACTGATAGGCATTGACTCTATTGAACTAGTGGAAGAAAGGTGTAATATTTCTTGTTTTGAGTTTGAAAATCAATGATAAAGATTGACTCTCTTAAAGCAGTGAAAAAAAAGTGTAATACGATTTCTTACTTTGATTCTTAAATTTGAGCATTTTTTCTAATTTTGATTACAAAAATTCAGTTTCACATTCTCTCAAGATCTTTTAGTAATCTTATTGTCCTTATATTATAGTTACTAAACTCCGCAGGCTGATTTTTATTCTAATGTTTTTCGATTTTTTCTTACACAACACTTAATTAAAGGTTAGAATAAATTAAGTTTCTTCTGAATTTTGGAATTTTTTTCTCCCTCACAGGCATATCAGAGCTAGCTTATCAGCGAGAATTGCTGATTCTTAATGATAGGGTTGATAAGAAAAGATGAACTCTCTGGACCCAATTCTTTTGTATATGGTTTTTGAATTACTTAGAGATTTTAATTTTTTTAAACAATTTATTTCAAGTTATGTAAGCCTGGTAAATTACTTCATTCAATTAAACTTATTCTACGACGAAAAAATAATCCGTTCTAAAGCTAAAAATTAACCCTCCTCCTCCTCCATGTTCAACTTTTGCTCCAGTGTTAAAGGTAACCCTCCTCCTCCAAGGTTTATTCCTCCTCCTATAGATTCACTCCTCCTCCTCCAACCTCCTACTCCTCCTCCTCCTCCGATTCCAATTCTTCCTCCTGTGTTAAAAGTAACCCTCCTCCTCCAAGGTTTACTCCTCCTCCTACAGATTCACTCCTCCTCCTCCAACCTCCTACTCCTCCTCCTCCTCCGATTCCAATTCTTCCTCCTGTGTTAAAAGTAACCCTCCTCCTCCTCCTCCTCCTCCGAAATTTTTCCTCCGAAAATCCTCCCTGATAGGTCAAACTCACCCCCTGCTAACTTTAGTCAGCCGGTATGCGGTTGGCTATCCACAAGGATCTGTTCTTTTTTTCTGATGAAACCTTGTTTTTCTGACGAGAGATGACAACACTACCCTACGAGTCTGGAAACGGCAAAAAAGTGATGTGAAAGAAAAAAAACGCTAAGAACCAACCCCCACTCCAGGCCAATTAATTAAGCGCTGCTGTGTTTAATTAAGTTTAATTTTCACACAAGAAAAAAAGTTTTGAATTTCAAGAAATATTTTTTTTTTCTGGAAACTTTTTTTTGCAGATTTCTACTTCAAGTAAAAGTTCGAATTCTCTTCTCCTTGTTCCGCTTGCCATTCTTTTGATTCTAAATTCTATCGAATTTTTTACTGACTTTCTCTGTTTCAAAAATGCGGATCTTCCAACACATTTTCTTTACTTGATAACTTAAATCACTGAAAAAAAAAGCTTGTGGATAGTAGGAGAGTAGTTGACGCTTCTTCTGCTCCTTGCCGAATAACACATAAGCAAAAAAGTCTGATGAAAAGTAAATTCAGGAGCTTTTTTTTTTCCTTTTCTAAATAAAACGTTGAGATTGAGGAGAGATTTGTTGGAAATTGGAAAAGATGCTGTATAAAGCTAGTTCTTTTTCGAGTATGGAGGAAATAGTTCCTAATAATTCAAGGTGATAAAGTGAGGGTGATAAAAATGGAGCGGAAAATAGGATAATAAGAGAGGAGATTGGGGTGGGTGGGTAGTAGTGGTGGTGGAGCAATAAGTTCCATTTAATCGCCCAAGCGCTTCAGAGTCTCCAAGGAATCATAAGGATAATGGCTTCACCACCACTACTTTCACTACTACTTATTTCTCACTACTCCAAGGGAAAGGATGATGATGATGAGCCTTACTTTCTCCAAATTATAATTCTAATATAAAACTACCCCCCTAATTCCCATTCCATTACCATCCATTCCCACTCACTCTTATCATAAACTCAAATCAGAGACCCGGAAACCAGGTATTAACAGAATCTAATTAAAACAATTATTCAAATCCACACTCATTTTTTTAATTCTCTGATTGCAGAACACTCAGTCTCCTGATTCGCACGTTTCCATTTAAAAATCCTATTTCAAGGAATTATATGCCAAGCCGCAGGCTCGTGTAGCTCCAAACTAAGGATTTTAACCTTACCGAAAATTACCTGAAGAATATTCCCAAACTGGGGAAAATACTCAAGAACAAATGGATTTGGTTGGCACTAGGGAAAATTTGCCAGGATATGGTGTGAGGGTATCAAGCGTCTGGGATTTTGTGGTTAATATGATGGGCAGGTTCTGATTTTGATACTGTCAGAAGAATTCCATTGAAAGTGAAAGAGTGGAAGAAATTAGATAAGTTGATTGTCAAAGAGCTTTCTTTTTTTTTCCAACAAACCTTTTCCCAAAGGTCGTCCTTCCATGAATAATGGAAAAACTTTCTTCCCTGACTACGAAAACTCACTCACATTAAAAATCTACTTAACTTTCTCTTCCTGACCTGACTCCAAAGGAAATGGCTCTCTCTCTCTCTAGTCTCTTTTTCTCCCTCTGAGAAGTGGATAGAATTATCAAGTAGCCTACTTTGCCACCGCCTCTTTGTTACCATGGAAATCCATCTTATAGACACCAATCAAGCCTCAACAGCACCATCATACCACCAGCATTTACGATCACTCCCAATGATAACTCTTTGCTTCCAGTCCTTGGATATAATTTAACCTGACAAAATAGGTAATTTTTTATATCAAGCAAAATCGGAAGGGAAAGTCTCCGCGTGGTAAATGTGGGAGGAGGGACAAATCATACGGCGTCACCGTCATGAAACAATCAAGGCTATCAGATCCGTTCACATCACTTTCTACGTATTCCATGTTATTTGCTGTGTAAGTTTAAAAAAAAAACTGGCCCAAATTACTAAAAAAATAAGTTTTCTGACAGATTTGTATACTACCGTAAAGAAAAAAAAACTGAATGGTGGCAAAGGAAATTACCACTGGACTGCAGTAATAGAGTTAAGGGTCGGTGGGGGTAACTGTGGACGGTGGGGCAACTGTGGACGACTGTATTTTTCAGTATTAGACAAATGTTTTTAAATAACTAAAATTCGAGCTATGTGCACGAGGTCGAGAATATATTGCTCGAATTTTTAATTATTTCAAAACACGTGTTTAATGCTTCAAATCCAGCCGTCCACAGTTGCCCCCTCAGTCCACAGTTACCCCCATCGACCCTACATTTCTTCAAAAAATTTTAGTTTTAAATAATGAGATCCCAAAATTTTCAGGCTCATTTTCAGAGCTAATATTTGCATTTTTTTTTTGCTTTTTATTCGTACGAATTTAAGATTCTGAATGTTAGATTTTTGCAGTTTTTTATTTTAATTTCTTCTCACCTGCACTGATTCCCAGCAATTTAGCAATGGAATTCTCATTATTTTTATTTTCCTTAATCCTTTTTTCTTTAATTAGCTTTTTGGAATTGGACTATTTGTAGCGGCTCAAACAGCTAGCATAGAAGAAAAGAATACAATGGGTCCGATTCGGTTGGAAGTCACTTTTACAACGGCACTCGTCTACTACGTCATCGGGGCTAAGCTTTTCATTACGGCTGGGCTGGGGTTCATGGCGCAGCTCCTTAAAAAATCCTACCTCTGGCTTATGGTAATCAAATTACGTTAGCTGCTTTCTTCAGAAAATTTAAAAAAGGGAAAATCGAATTTAAAACATTTTCCTCTTATGTTAATTTTTTCAATTAATTTTCTTTGCTGATTTAGTACTGCATCCTCTTGTCCCTTATCGTAATGGTCCAGTTCTCATCTGCAGGGAGTTCGTTCAGTAGTCCTGCTACCTACGCTCTCGTTACTCAAAGATTACATCAAGTTTTGGCAGACTACGACATGTCCGTGAATTTTCAGGTGGAAAAGCGAGTTGACTTTACAAAAGATTGGAATAAGATACAAAGAAAGGTGATTCTTTGTTTCATAATTCTATTTCAGCTTTTTGTACAATATGAAAATTGTCTCTGTCTCACAAAACTCAAAAGTTCAGATTTTAATATGAATTAATTTTCTAGTTTTCCAATTTTGAGATTGTAAAATCTAACTTTGCTGAATTTTGAATTTTGATAAAAATTGAGAATTTAAAAATAGGAATACTGAGATTAATGTATCTTTACAAGCTGCTCGTTTGTTTGTAGTACGAATGTTGCGGTGTTTACAATTATACGGACTGGCAGAATGTAATGTATGGACGGACGACTCTCAAGGTACCCCCCTCCTGCTGTCTCAAGAGGTTCGAGCAGAAAAATAACTGTGGGCAAAATATGCTACCGGACCATCCACAGGCTTTTAAATTCATTAACGTCAAGGTAAGAAAAGAACCTTCCAAAAACACTTCCTACATCAGAAAAACAGCTAATTCGAAAAAAGAACAATGTTTTTCTTTTAAATTTTTAAAGAGAATTTAAAAATATTCCCTAAATTTTTCGTCAAATTTTTTCATTAGTTTTTAATGATAAACCTAATGTTAAACCTAGTTTTTTCTCTAATTATTGTAAGTCAGTTTTGAATTATGTTATATACTTTTATTCCTTTGCTGCCATTTCCAAATTCTGTAAAAATTGCCGGTCTGTTGAGGGTTAAAAAAATCTTACTCATTTTCTCGTTTATACCTACCACATCAAAACTTGAAAAGAATTTAAAAATTTTGAAATTAATTTCTAGGGCTGCATGCCAGAAATAATGAAAATATTGGATCTCCAGTTATTCATTCTTGGGGTCTATGGACTCATCGTCGGAGTCTTTGTCGTTATCCTCCTTATCTTCTCCTGTTTTCTTGTTATCACGAAAAGAGTTTAAAATTTCAAGAAAATTTCATCAACCACCTTCATAAATTAAAAATAAATCAGGATTATATTTTTTTTTCACTTTTTTTTTTTTCCAAAACCGGAGCTGATGGGTGGTGACTGACGGAGGGATGAGAAGCGGAAGAATTTCACGGACCTCCATATAGAAGGTTGAGAAAGTGATAAGTGGAGTTGAGTGACATGTTTTCCTAGGCTTGGGGTCAAGTGGCGGTATGTGGAGGGTTGACTCGTTGACAAGTTAGGAATCAGGCAGTGAGCTGAGTTGATTTCTTCTGATTTTTATTTTAAAAATTCTTTTGGAGGAGGGAATCTAGTGAGTTGGAGAAATTAAGGGATGATGACGAGAAGAAGGGGGGATGGGGGTTGGTTGTTAGTATGGATTTTCGGTTCTACCTTTTTGGTAGAAAATAATTTCTTTTTCTAATTTGCCGCCTAATCGTATATTCCTATAGTATCCCTCTATAGCTTATTTTCTGGTATTCTGATTACTCAACTACTCTCGAGTGGTTGGAGTTAAGTAGTGATGATGGGTGAGGATGAGAACAATGGGACAGCAGGGTGGCTATCCTCATCTCCTCCCTATACACAATTCCCAAAGTAAATTTCTGACAAAAGAAAATGAAAAATACAAAGTTTTTATTTCGTGTTAGCGCTCTTAATCCGATCCACGGACGAGGACGGTAGGACCGTGGACGGAGGAACTCAAAAGGACTACCCCTGCTGTTCTTGTTTAGACTCACCTAACAATTATCAAAAAGGATTTCCCTCGGCTCATCATACATAATACTTCAATACTAAATACTCAATAGAAAATAGATACGGCGAAAGTAAATTCTAATTATTTCTTAAATTCGACGATTTTGTTCGAGCTGATCTTTCCAAAGGAAAGAATACAATTGGTTTTGAAACGAGAAAACGGATTTTTTTAATTACACGAAAAAAATTAAATGCTCCTTGATTACTATATAGCCCCTGATCGTCCTGATTTTTGATATCTTTGTTCGTTTTGTGCCAATCTTTTTTTCAAATTTATGACGAAACATTATTTATTTTCAGCTGACATCATAATTTTTGGAAAACGGCCTTTTCGTTGGAAATTCTGTTTTTTTTAGATATACTGATTTCTAAGGCACACTGGATTAATTCCTCAGAAATTACGGGATTTTAGGATTTCCTCTACAATTTTACAACTTATAGTGTCTTGTTTCCTGTTTTTCAAAAAAAAATGTATGAATAAAACGAAATAAAAATAACCTTCTAGATGAGGAGTTTCCACTTTCTTTTCTGTTCTTGGTAAATTCTGAACGAAATATTGGGTCGTTCCAAGGTTGCTGCCCACTTTGCTCGTTGCGTATTACGTTATTTGCAAACAGTACCATGGAAATTTCCAGATCTTATTTTTTTGCTGGTTCAACTTTCTCCGACTCTTATTTCTTCCCTTCAACTTTTCATAATTAGAGCTTAAAAAAGCTAGATTTTAAACGACTGAACTTATTTTCAGCGGAAACTACAGTTCACCAGAAGCTTTTGGATTATAAGTCAAACGTCATATTTTTCCACTGAAGATCCCTGTTCAGTGTCAGGATTCTGTGCCATTAACTTCACACACTCCAAAATCTTTGAATGGAGTGAAAGCGGCGAAAGCTCCACTTTTTTTTTCTTTTTAAATTCGTTGAGCTCATTATTGGTGTTATTTAGTGATTGAGAGAGAGAGAGTGATGGATTCCCAGTGGGATCGTCTAGTAGAGTGGAGTATGGTGGATTTGGTGGTGCTTGGAGCGTGAAAAGAGGCCCACCACAGACAAGTCCAGATGTCCCCCTCTCATCCTGTCCAGTTTGATCTACGTCCCTGGCAGTCACTAACTGGCTAACATTTAACCCCATAGATTTTCCTTTTAAAAATATAGGATTTCAATCTCCCTTCCTTTCTCATCAATCAATCAGGTTGAGATATATACTGTCCTATATAAAAGTACGTAAAATCCGAGTTCACAATAATCCAAGGGTAGATCATTTGAAGTACAGGGTGGGGACACTTTATTTGCTCACTTTTTAAAATGGCGCAGTTTCGTGTTTTAATTAATTTGAATGAAACTTGGCAGGCATGTTACATACATCCTAGGTAACATGTATGAATTTTTACAGATTTTTTTCTTTCATCTTTGTGGAAATATTGGTGCCAGAATATGAAAGTGCCTAAAAAAAGTTTTCCAGAGCTTTTAGAATGACATTTAGCGTCGAAACAGCAACAAGTGATTTAAACCGAGTCAGGTTTCGGAGAGATTTTACAATTAGGATTATTCTTACTCTTGTTGGCGATTGTGGTCCCAGTATGCTGGGTACGGTGTGGCGACTGATTTTATTCCTCAGTCTTCGGCGCTCTCCGCAATCTGCTTTTTGAGTAACCTGGGGTGGGAAAAAGACAAATCTCCTACGTCATTCAGTTTCTTTGGCATAAATGATTAACTTGGTGATAACAAAGATACAGTAACCCCGAATTGCCAAGTATTTGCAAAATCTGAATCGGTTTCAATAAATTATCCCGTTTCAACGCTAAATCTCAATGTAAAAGCTCTGGAAAATTTTTTTGAGGCAGTTTCGTATTCTGGCACCAATATTTCCACAACGATGAAAAAAAAATCTATGCATGTTACCTAGGATGTATGTAACATGCCTGCCAAGTTTCATTCAAATTGATTAAAATTTCACAAAACTGCGCCATTTTAAAAAGTGAGCAAATAAGGTGTCCCCACCCTGTAGTATCTAAATTTTTAACGATCTCAGCCTTGAGTAAAATAAAAATGTTCGAATTCTGTTTTGTATTTTCTTCTAGGTTTGATTCGTAGAGAGTAAAGTTGTTATTTACGTAGAATTGCTTGATGCAATTAGGTATTATCCTTCAACTTCCTTCAACTCACAACAAAAACACAATAGAACTTTCTCTCTCCTTCCAGATTTGAAATTTGAGAAGGAAAAGGCAGTCGTCGTATACTTGTTGATTTTTGGAATGGAAAGTGAAAGTCCGGTAAAAGAACGCCTTTCACTCGTCTTTTCATTTCAAATGCTGCAGGAAAAGTTACACAATAGAAAAATCAATCTTCCCCAAATTACACTTTCTAGCTTCAGCTCCACGAGCCTACTACAAAGCCCTCTGAATTCATTCGAACCTTAATGAATTTCGATACTAAAGCTTATTTTTTTTTAGTTTATTTTGCAAGTTTTTTGTTTCCTCTTCAAAGCTCAGATTTTTTTAAAAAAGTTTTACCTGCCTTCATAGAAAAGAAAAACGTTTTTAAACTTTCAAAGTTTTTCAAACTTTTAGCGGCATGTGTCGAATCCATGGCACTGAAATAAATTCATCAGATAATCACAAATGCCAAAATTTCTCTGCGGATTTGCGCATGTGCGTGCGGAAGCTCTTAACATACTTTACTAAGAGATCACCAAGTGAAAAACCGATTAGCCCTTTTTGTATTTTTTTTTAAAATTTTGTCAGTTTTTATTGATTCGTGTCCGCTTTCAATTGAAATTAATTAGGAGTTGATTGAAGTGTCCTTTCTAGTTTTTCGGATATTTTTTGGTATATTGAGAACTAATGATAGCCGCTGGATGAGTTGACTCATTATATTCGAGGAAAGGGAGAGTTGAATGGACTCATGAAAAAAGTTTTTGTATTTTGAGTGGAGAAAGAAAGTAGTATAAGAGATCCATTCGAGGATAATGAACATCAGAAAAGAGATCAAGAGGCTTTTTCGTCCGGGGAGACATGAAAAGTAAAACTTTCTTTTCATCTCACATTAGATCATATTAACAATTTCACTTCGACTCAACCCATCTCATAATCAGCCCCATCATCATACCCAGGATACTCAACTTTTAATCTCTACCATTTTATGATATTACCCTACACACTGGCGTGTTTTTTGTTTAGTCTTAACTCTGTCACCAGTATTATAAATTAAGAGTCTCATTAAACTCCCTGCACCCGTACAATTAAGCAGCATAGGAAAATAGTCTTTCTGCTTGTCTCGCTGCAGGCAGACGCGCGCGCCTTCCTCTCAACAAGGTGCAAGCGCTTGAACTAAACGAAATTTTCAAGCGTCGAGGTATTTTAGAAGCTCGGATTACACAGGCTTTTTCCTTGTGACACTACCTTTGCCGCACATGTGTGAAAATGGCGAAAGCGAAATGACGTGCAATGTACCTAAGCTGGTTCAATTTTTTTTCTTCTTTTTTTATGATTTTTGTTTTCTTAAAACTAGCTTCAAAGCTTTTGGATTCGCCACGCTGGTACTGCGAAGTGGTGTAATTTTCCGTTTCAGAAAATTAGGATATTTTCCGGAGTTTGATTGTTGAGTGGTGATCTGTTGCGTGTTTCCTTTGATGAAGTTGAGTCGGTAGCGGATTGAGTGTGTAGTGGATGGTGGTCGAATGAAGTTGACTGGGTTCCTGATTACTTAGCCACTCCTCTAAGTCTCTTCATTATCATTCAAGAGGGAAAAGGACTTTCCTTCACCGAAAATGGCTTATGTAATACTTGTATAGAAAAAGAAAAATTTCATTTTGGTGATGGATAAATCTCTCTCACTCACTCACACTTAAAACTTCCACCTCCCCCCCTTGCCCTCCTATTCAAACGGGTCCTATTTTCAATTACAATTATAGGAAAGATTACAATTCTCCAATCACCCCAGCCACCATCAACAAACAAAATTTTCCTCAATTTAAAGTTAAGTATTTTCACATCTTTCAATTTTAAAAATTATCACTTCTTAATCTGTTCACCAATTAGTTACCACGGTTCATCAAACACGATTTCAGCTGAATCAAAAATCGGCCTTGGTGAAAAACCGAATTAGCCTTTATGAATATTTCTAAATTGCCTTATTCGAATTTGCATTGTCGAATGCATGATTTGCTAAGAGCCTTATAAGATATCACCTTGGGAATTGTGTAAAGAACCT
>JABASM010001701.1:0-13367 GCA_019776545.1 Brachystomella parvula | reverse complement strand
GGGGGGGGGATTCCTCCGGCAAAATTTGCCCTCCTCCTTTGTTTCGAAAGAAAGCGTCCACAGATTTAATTGCAGTTTATTGAAGTGCTTGTGACGGGCGTTAGGAAGAAGTGGACTTTTCTCAAACGCGGACGGCGAATCTCGCTAAAGGAATCCCTCCGCTAAATTTTTCGGAAAATTTAAACATAGCATAAAAAACAACATTTTCAAATGAAATTTTAAGAGATAGCCTCACACCTCCACAAATTAAAGTCCTGCTTTGGAGAGTGCAAAATGGGCCCCCGTCTGTGTGGGTCTGGTTGCCAGTGGGAGGTTGTTCTAATTAATAGACTTCCTCTCCCTCCACTAAACATACATACAAGAGATAGCCTCCCTTTGACCTTTGGAGGTCAACTTCTCAAGTCAATAGACAAGCAACTTGTGAGTCAATCTCGCAAGGTGTGCAATGTACTTAACTTTAAGTCCGTGTAACTTTAACCCAATCTCAATGAAACTCCCATGAGAAAACTTTTTCCACGCGGACATAAAGTTAAGGGCAGTGTACGATTTATGCTGTTTGGAAATGCTTTGTATAATTTTTCAGCAAAATCTAAAGAAGGAATTCCTTAAGCAAAATTAGCCGTCGTCCTCCTTGATCCTTATCCTCGAAAAAGGAGACAATGCAAAATCACGGTGTCCCGTTTTTCGACAGGGCTTTTTCTACAGGGTCCCTATAATTAAGTCCGTGCGAATTTCTCCCATAAGAAACTTTCTTCGCACAGACTTAACTTTAAGTTGTACTTTAAACAAGGGTTTTTTATTTTAATTTTATTCCACCGCCCCCCACCGATTTGCTGAAAACGCTTGCCTGCCTTCGAGGTCTTGCTGAAATTACTGCCTAAATCTCTGCCTGAAACTGTGACGTGAAGTCAATCATCAGAATTAGAAGCATTCTAATTCTATTCCGTTGAACCCGTTTTTCAAATAAAATAAGTTATTCAATTTATAAACAAAAATAATTAGGGGGTTTGAGGTTTTAACAGCTTTGCTGGTTTTAGCTGAGAACAAGAAGCGCCAACTCTTTCCGTCAGCTGGTTTTGTTTTCATCATCAGCTGTTCTCTTATTTTCGTTTTTCGATTCTGGAGCAGGGGTCGGATTAGGATATCGGGATACAAAGTGGACTTGTCATTCTGCCGTTTAATCATGAGGATAAATTGTTCCGTCTCATTGAAGTCGCTGCCTGGAGTTATGCCCAAGACGGATTTCCGCTTTGTTCCTGGTCATTCGCCTGTAGCACCAGCTGACGTCAATGCACTCCAAGATTTTGTCAGTCGTTTTTCAAAGCTGTTTGTAATAACAGGTAATTTGACGTGATTACTCACTCCTTTACTGTACAAAATACTAAAAGTACGAAGCTAATTCTTCCTTATTCCCTCTGTTTTACAGGTGCAGGGATTTCAACTGAAAGCGGAATTCCAGACTACAGGTCAAAAGACGTCGGCCTCTACTCACGAACCAACCACCGCCCAATGAAAATACAAGAATTCATTTCGTCTCCTGAGTCGAGGAAGCGATATTGGGCTAGAAATTTTGTTGGTTGGCCAACTTTCTTCGCTCGACAACCTAATCAGTCTCACTATACTCTAAACGAGTGGAAAAATTTGGGAAAAGTCTCTACCCTAGTCACACAGAATGTCGATGGTTTACATCGGAAGGCAGGAACTGATGCCATTGAGCTCCATGGTACTGCCTACGTCGTAAATTGTCTCAGTTGTGCTCAGTCAATCGACAGGACAGATTTTCAGAGGATTTTGGAGAATCTCAATCCAGAATTTACTCCTGAGCGAAGAAATTCAGAAGTACGGCCTGATGGAGATATTCATCTCGAAGAGGTAACGAAAATGAAGTATAGCACAAATCCATTCAGTGATTCTACAATTCGAATTCAATAGAGCGAGCTATCGAAATTCGTGCTTCCTGGATGCCCATCCTGTCGTAACGGAATATTACAGCCTAATATTGTCTTTTTCGGAGATAACGTGAGGAAAGAGAAAGTGACAAAGATTTATAGTAAGATCAAACATAATGAACAGCATGAATCATCCTAGTAGCCCCAGTCCTTAACTTTTTAATTTTTAGATGCTTTAGCTGAATGCGACTCCATTCTTATACTGGGCTCGTCACTTGAAGTCTTTTCATCCTACAGATTTGTGCTCCGAGGAACTGAGCTGAAACTACCGATTGTGATAGTGAGTTTAGGTCCGACCCGTGGTGATCATTTAGCTGATATAAAATTGACTGCTCGATTGGGTGAAATACTTCCCCGAATTCATATTTGTTAACTAATCCTTTCAAGACGGGCTTATATCTTTACAAACCCGTCTGATGCCGACCGCCAGCCTGAACGAAAATACATAACTTTCATATACATTTTCGTCGGAAAATCCTGTTACAATTATTCGAGCTCAGACTTGTCGAAGCCCGTTCGTTGTCACACCCTTGGCTTAGAACCTGTCGCTGCGGATGCGGAGGCGGACGCTGCTTCCGTTCTTGCCATCTACTGTGCTTGGGCAGAAGTTCTACTTTTTTTCTCAAGGAACCGCCGCAAGAGCCACCCTGTGCATTTTATTTATGCAACAACAATACATAAAAAACAGCTGAGCGCCCAGTCCAGTCTCAACCTGTTCATAAAGAAGAGATTTTTGTTGAATCATTCATTGTATTCTCATCATCGTATCGCGTAATTAGTTCGAAGAAATCGGAAGGGAAGAAGAATCAGGGTACTAGGACCATAGATGCGACGTTCTAAGTATCGGATCTAGGGGTTTGCTTAGAGGTCATCTCCAGCTTCATCATGAACGCTCGGACGCAGACCTTTGATTTCGTAAGTTTTGATTGTACTTAATTGCCGTTCGTGTAACGTACCCAAAGTTTGGGACTCGAGTTGTTAATACTTGCTATTGTTGACTGGAGTTTGCTCTTTTGTTTGTATTAAATAGACCACGGAATGTCATCAGGTGAACGAGGTTGTGAGCTGTATTTTCCACTCAATCCTGTTTCATCGAACGCTGGGTAAGTTTCACTACAGACAGGAAGGAAAGTACTCCATTGGCACCATCGGATATGAAGACATTGATTGTGATTTTATTGATCTGACATACGTAAGTGGTTTGTAAAGTACTTAAGTTCCTGTTTGTAAATCAGAGAAGGGCAGTAATTGTAATTGTTATCCTAACGTTTATGGTTCGTTCTGTACAGATTCGATGTGCTTCAACATCGTTGGCTAAAACTATGAGCCAGCATGTTCAAGAGTTTGACAAGGCTATTAGAGATCCGAATAATGTGACGGAGAATGGGATTCGTGGTGGTCAAATCTCTTTAGAATTTTACAATAAGAAGAAAGTTAACTGGCCTTTCAATCCGGAATGTCTTCCATGGGAGGTTTGGACGATCAGAGTGGAAATTAAAGCCATTCGGAATGAAATAGGTAAAATAGGTTATAATTGCCAGTAATTCCTTGGTTCAAAAATTGAATTCTTATTCAGAGCGACAAATGAATCGAGAGTGTTTGGGAGAGCTCGTAGGAGAAAAGGTTGTCCTCATTGCAGAAGTTATGAATCGACAGCAGTACCTCCCAAAGATTCCTGCTCAGTCGGAGGTGGACCTCATTTTTGACACTAGTTTCCCTGACATTCAGCCCTATTTGTTCAGGGTAAGAAGCGGCCTATCAATCTCGCTCAAAGAGTTGATTTTTAATAAACTTATATCCTTGATTTTTTTTTTGGTAAGATCTCTCACACAACAACCTCACCTCCGTCAACGACGTCCGTTGGAAAAACAGTTCGTCGAATTTTTCGTGAAACTCTTGCGTTTTGACAAATTCCTCTTCTACTACTACTACTACTGTAAGGAATCGCTTTTGTAGTTTTGATACACTGTGATGCTTGAATGTGACTCCTCACTCATCATCCTCAAGAAGAGTTTAATAATGGCTGGAGGGATATTGACACAGGAAGCAGACTTCGCTACCGTTCACATCTGCTATCGATGTAAAGTTATATAAATAAGTTAGTAACATAGTTCAAGTTCTCTAGTTATCAAAGTTTGGATTAATGTGCAAAAAACAAAGTAATTTTACTTGTGATACTCCACTTAGTCTCTTTCTTCTTCTCTATGATTATTTCAAGCTGTACAGAAGGGAAGGGAGGACTGATTACAAATGTTTAAATCAGTGCGTTACTCTCCTTTATCGTCGGAAATTAATTATCATTATTTTTAAAGGTAGTAGAATAGGAATAGCATTAATAAATAATTAATTATGAATTCAAAAGTCCTTAGGTTGGGACGCTAGCACGCAGGGAGCAATATGAAGCTGTTCGCACCACCGCTTCTGGCACATGGGCATCACGCAGTCAGTGCGTGCGTCTCACCTTGACAAGTTCAGTTGTTTTTTTACATGTTCTTGCAAAAAAAAATCCACGTGCGTGTCTGGAGATATTGCCAAAATATAGCTGTCCACGAGTTTTGACATGTCCAGGAGCAAAAAATTGGACAAAAATACAGAAAAAATTATTTGGAGATGCGGGGTATCGATCCCCGTACCTCTCACATGCTAAGCGAGCGCTCTACCATTTGAGCTACATCCCCGAGATTAAGAACTCTCTGTAAAATTGGATTACATAAAGCTGAGAAAATCTAGAAAAAAATAGTGCGAACTGTGTTGTTTTTGAGAAAACCGGAAGTGCGTGGGGATTTGAAAGGGGAAGACTTTTTCATCTCCTAGAGATTAACTTACGTTGCTAAAAAAGAATTAATTAAAAGAATTACTTCCCAGATTTCAGAGGACAGAATTGCAGAAGGATTTTGGAAAAGTAAATTGAATTCACATCACTGTTTGAAGCAGGTAACCTGTCCTCAAATAATTTTTGTTTTTATTTTTTATTGAATGGTGTCTCATATGTTTTATCTTTTTGTTGACATTGCAGCAAAACAGCTGTTTCGGTTTCCTGGTTTCCGTCCCTGTCCGATTACACCATGCGGTTCAAGTTTGTGATAATGGCAGGTCAAGTTCTTTGAAATCTGGCAAATCTGCAGTGGGTCATCATCCCGGCCCCCGACATGCCACATCTTAATGCAATTACTGTCAAAATTGTAGAAATACTTGTAAACTTGATACTGGACTTTTAAAAATGGGTCACAACCAGAGCTATGGAAGTGAAGGTAATGAAATAATGATCGGTCAGGTTCCATAATTACAATAATACGTAGCATATAAGGACTATGTTGGTTATTTTGACGAAATATTTTCTGGTAAAACTGGATGCTAACCATTGAATTCAAGATCTTGGATCTAACGGCTAGCGGTTGGTGTTGACTTGGAAGTCCTATTTCCCTGGTTTTTCATTTATAAAGGTTTTTTAAAAGCTTAGTAAAAAGTAAGGCTTGGTAAAATTTTAGATTGGGATCAAAAGTGTGTACAGGTCAAATGGTTTCCAGGCTCGCTTGCCATCACTCTCTGTTCTTTCTGTTTACAAGATGTCGAACTGCGTAGTGTTTTGATGGTTGTAAGAAAGAAAGGACTAAGGGTCAACTGGCCGCTACTCAGATGTCGGAGCTCAAAGAAGGTATCATCTGAGCCAGCTGCCACGCGACTCTTCTGGAGAATGAGTTTACTTTAGTTTACACCCAGGCTCCCAGAAAGAATCGGAAGACACTCGTGCCATGAGGAAGAAAGCTATTGGATGTCTGCACAACACCTGGACTAAGACATCTCAAATGCCTCTTTCGTCCCAAAGCAGACCCTTCTTTTCGGTAGTTAATTCTTTCTTAAAGGGAAGGATCCAAATCTGCCACGCGTAAGGGTAATACCCTTGAATCCAAATGAATAGGAGCCTGCCTACCTTCATCTCTTTTCTCCCGTTCCTTTCTTTGAATGAGATTTCGATGATGATTGTTGTAGATATTCCGTTCGTAGAACCAATTCATCCCTGGGGTTGCCCATCTGTCCGCTTTTGCTCTTCATCATACCATGGGGATTTCTGTAGTTCGATGCACAGTTCAAAAAACGCCATCCTCTTGCCCAGATCACTGCAGCAGTCTTCTTCTTTCCAGAAGAATTACTGCTCTAATTTTAGTCTCCCTGCTTTTTAGTTCAGTCGGCTCCATATCCTTTTTGTCGCTTGAAGCAGGGTGCACTCAGTAAAAGCGTCAGTGAAAAGTCTAAAGGTTCATATTGGACAGTTAAGGATTTCGTTGACATTAGTTTGAAGTTTCTCTTGTATGGCTCTCTCATACTCATCCTCCACAATATCCCTATCGTCCAACGCTATTCAGAAGAGACGCCGGAGTAGAATGGGACAATTGGTCACTGATCCATGGCCCATGAGCCACCCTGTTCATTTCCACAAAGGAACCAGAGCAGAAAACGTCTACGTATCCCTTCGACGCCCTTCTCTCACGTCAAAGCACGGTGGGAGCTCGCAACGATCATTTGAAGGAGAGACTCTCCGAATGACTCATACCACATCGCTTCCCTCCCCCTCATACGTCGTATTGACCCCAAGAAAAGCCAGAGAAGTCACACCCAAACAGCGTCCGCAGTTACCCATCCCTTTAGAGCAAAAACCTCTCATCCCGTCCGGATCTGTCTTTAAATTGGAGGAACGCCGTATTCCTGGATCCACACCTTCCTGTGTCCCCTGGCTCAAGAAGATGAAAGTCATGAAAAAGCTAAAGAAAATTGGGATTGGTTAGTTTTATTATTTTTTCATTCTTTGCTGGCATTTCCCTCAGGATGCCTTCGAAATCGGGGTAGGAATGAGCAGGGTGATCGGTCTTAAAGGCTGGCTAGGTGGATTTGCAAAATGATTTTGCAGTCGCAATAGATTTTTAGCATAAAGGAAATTGAGATGGGCGGATTTGGATGCGTGTGCAGACTTTA
This sequence comes from Brachystomella parvula, assembly GCA_019776545.1. Taxonomy (NCBI): domain Eukaryota; kingdom Metazoa; phylum Arthropoda; class Collembola; order Poduromorpha; family Brachystomellidae; genus Brachystomella; species Brachystomella parvula. The sequence goes on along the minus strand of JABASM010001701.1, from coordinate 6,447 downwards.
GATTGAGATTACGTTGATGAGGTTAGCAGGACCAAGAATTTTGATGAGAACAGGCAATGGGAATTCCTTTGATTTAATCCTCTCTCTACGGTTGAGGAATTTCTCCACCCTTTTGTTATTATTTTTTCTTTATTATGAATGCCTATCCAGCTTTTTTCAGTGACTGCCACTGGAAGTGGCTCTTTTTTTTATGTATCCGGTGGAAGTCAGTAGGCGAAGCGGATTCTCTTCTTTCTTTCTTAACGAAGCCATCATACAACTTCCTCCCGTAGGTTTTCTCTTGAGAGGCCGGGAGGACAGGAAAAGGAAGTTTCGGGGTTCAGTGAGCGAGCCCTTCGCCCTTCCTCAAGAAAATAATCCCATGAATCCTACTGCAGTACAGATATTTTTTCTCGGTTTTTCATTCCCCTCATGAAATTTTTGCTCTTCCGATAAAAAAGATTGGTCAAAGATGGATGAGAGGATGGATTGGCTATTAAATAATACTAAGTGCCTTTTTTCGTTTTTATAGGTCGATCTGAAATATCACAGAATAGTCTTCCCCCTCTACTCTTCAATGCTGTTCATGGAGACAATGTTCAGCTATCTCACTTTGGGACCGTTGCTCGTCGTGCTAATAGTTTTTGCAAGGCCATTGCTTTCTCCGACAGGCCTGTACGAATTAATGAAAGGGTAAATCACGATCATTATTTTATGTGAGAAAATTGAGTTACTTAATTTGTGATTTAATTATTTTCATTAGGTCTGCCTCAAATTCATCGAAGTTTCTACAAACTGGAGTGGGGTGTTGCGCTTTGGATTTACCAGTCATGATCCAAGCTCTATTAGATCTAGTCTACCCAAGTACGCCTGTCCTGGTAAGTGCATCAAAAAAATCATTTTATCATGGACAATGGTAGCGCAAAGTTTAATGACCAATGCCTTGTGCATTAGGAAACTCTGGAAAATAAATGAATAAAGAAATGAATAATGAATTATTTTTTTTATTTGAATTTCTTTATTCAGGTTATTATTTGTCTTTGCAGATTTGACGTCAAGAGCAGGCTACTGGGCAAAAGCCTTCCATGACTATTTGGTGAAGAAGGATTCAATTCTTTTTTATTACGTAAATCATGCCGGAGATGTCCATTTTGGAATAAACGGGGAGGAGCTGGGAACATTTTTCAGGGATGTCGATACGAGGGGGCCTCTCTGGGCACTATTCGACATATATGGAAACACAACAGCAGTGGAGCTTGTAGGTGAGCGTGGAGAATAAACAACGATTTATTTTGATAAAGTATTACCATTGACTTAATTTCCTATTCTTGTGATCACCAGACCCCAGGTCACATTTGAATAATTCAAGAAGGAGTTTGGGAGATAGTGATGATGTCTCATCCCTTGGAGTCTCTCTTCAGTCAATGAGTCTTAATTCCGGCGTGGAAATTAGTCCTGTCAAATACTACCCGGAAACTGTGTTCTACAACCTTCAATTTCACCAGTAAGTCCGGATGAGACTCGTGTGCTTGTAATTCAGTGCTCAATGATGAATGTTTTCAGGACACATGGACAACACATTGAGCTAGGGAAATATCGGTACCAGGCTTGGAGGTATCCCAACGAATACTCGAATGGATATGTCTTCACTTCGCGACCCGTTCAAGTTGGGGAGACCATAGTGCTGCAGGTATTAAAATAAACACTGGAACTTTTTATAATTTTCCAAGTAGTCAAACTGATCCAGGAGTGTGCGCATTTTTTAGATTCAAGAGACAATACCAGACTATGCAAGCTCGTTGGGATTCGGTCTTACATCTTGTAACCCAGACTCCGTGAATCCGTCAATCTTTCCAGAAGATTCCTATCTTCTCCAGGACAGACCTGAATATTGGGTTATCAAGAAAGAAGCCGGAAATAATCCTAAGCGAGGAGACGAGTTAGCTTTCACTATTACTCCTTCAGGTAATTTTTCTCAGAAAAACAAAAGTTTTCCACACAATTTCTCAAATTTCTGTTTTTTGATACAGGCGCAGTTGAAATGTCCAAAAACGGAGGCCCAGTCACCGTTTTAATGCACGTGGATACAACAGTCGCTCTTTATGCATTTTTTGACTTGTATGGGACAACACAAAAAGTTGCATTAGCTGGTTCGATCCCGCCGAAGCCGAGAGCTAGTGGTAAGTATTTAACTGCATTAACGGCCGGATTTTGTCATTTGTTAACGTCTATTTCTCACAGCACCACCAGACCCATCAACTGAACTTATCGAATGGAACTCTAGAACTAGTCCTGCTGCAGAGGTTCCCTCTGTAGCCTCAACATCTCGTCTACTGCGCGCCCCATATGTCTCGTACTCAGCTAAGGCGCAACCAAGTCAACTGCAGCTTCACCTGCTTCCACAGCAGCAGCCGGAGCTCCCTAGAGATAGCATTAGTCAGAACGATGCTCAATATCACGGAACCTCAAGACTGACTACCAAAAAGTTACAGCAACTTCCGTCTTTTGCTGTCGAGACTGATGTAAGCCTTTTGTTACTTTTAGTTCCCTCCATGACAAATCAAAATGATTTTTTTTTGCAGCGGGTAAAAGGAGTCTCTGCAAAGTACCAAACCCTGGGTGAAGTTACAAATTGGAGTGTGGAGTGCGTTGCTTGTTGTGAAAGGCCAGTTGACAGTGTATTTTATCAATGTGGCCATCTCAGCATGTGCTATGAGGTACGTGCTTTCAGCAAGGATCCCTTCCTGCCTGATGTATATCTCATTTCATTCAATCCAACTTCCGGTAGGTTTAACCCGGATCCCCTTATTTTTTCAGTGTGCTTATGAATACTGGAAAACGCGACAGAAGACATGCTGCCCGATTTGCAGAGCTCCGATTACAGATGTGATTCGCATCTACAAGTCCTAAAGGAGTCTATTTCTCAACCATTTACTTGATCTGCTACTCTAGTAACACGTACAAGTTCTTCTCTGGTGCAAGGCTGAAAGAGTCCCATGAGACTCCTCAGACATGACACGTTCACTGCCTCTCTACTAACCTGATGACTACAATCGCAACGGTGGATTTTAACTTAATTATGCCTTGTGAATGCAAGTAACGAAGCTACCATTAACTGCAACTACCGTCAATGAGCTGGAAGCTTCCTCTGTAATGAATTAATCTTTAAAAATCGAGAAGGGACGAGGAGGCGTAAGGGTAATTAAGAGTAATAATTAATGATTTCTATAATTTCGCAGTCGTCGAGAAAGCGGAGGGTTCCATATGTATAATTTTCTTTGGTTTTCTCCAAGAAACAGGAACCAGCTCTATAAATTAGTCATTTTGTATAAGCTTCATTTTCACAGTTTCCCTAAAAGGTCCTATAAACTCAGAATACCATACTCATTCAGCGCCTCTCTCTATTTTTAACGGTTATTTTATTTTTACTGGCATAGAACAAAAATTGAGGGTGAGCCTGAGAACTTCATTTTCGGGGTTTAGGAAGCGGAGTATATTTTTATAGAAAATCAGAAGTCGAGATGAGTCTCTGTGCATCGTTTCTGGACCTAAGCCTCGTCTAGCGGAAGTTCACGAAAATTTAAGCGACTCCTGATAGGAATGTAAAGAGACCTCAGAGATTCAGGCTTGTTTTCTAGACATGGAACGTGATTGTCTCCTATCGAACGCGTCCTCCTGGATTAGATTTATATTTTAATGAGACTTTTTTGATTTTCCTCAGCAGGGAGAGGAAAGAAACCAGGCATGCTTTTCGTGTGAAGTCTTTCGGATTATCGGTGGCTCTGCTATCGGGAAGAATTCGATTACTTTTCCTGGATAGAAAAGATGATGGAGGGAAGGGGAGATTGCTGGATATTTGCATAGAGTGTTGTTTGGTCGGAAGAGGAAGTTCGGGCTTGTCAGCTCATCAATCATGGAAGTGATGATGTGTTTTAGGTGATCTTTCATAACTTTTTAGATTTTGGAAAGTCGGGAGGGGGAGGGCAGGAGAGAGTGGGCGAAAGAATAAGGAATTGAGTGGGTCACATAATGCAGCCTTGAGTTAGAGAAAATAGTGTTAGGGACGTTGAAGGAGAACTCTTTGTCTCTTATTTTTTCAATTAAAAAGTCTTTTGTTTGTTTTTCGATTTCTTAATCTCCTGACGTCTTTCTCATTGTGAAATCCAAGGAGTTCAGAATTTAAGATTGAACTTATTTTTCGTATCTCTGATTTCCTGTGCCAGAGCAGTACATGTGACTGTGTAGGTGTCCCCTGCTACGTAAAAGTAATGGTGGTGATAAAGTAAAAGGAGAAAGAAAGGGGAAGTTGTTGAGTGAAAGTGGAAAAAGGACGGAGAAACAACAAAAGGAAAAAGTGAGATGTTTTCAAGTTGAATTCATCCCATGACTTTTACAACATAATTCTACTGGAAAATAAAATCCTTATAAGAGACGATTTGGATGAAGATGAAAACCAGAGAAAGCATATCTCAAACTTCCGTTCACTTGTTCCTTGGGAAAAATTGTCAACTTTTTTTCCCGCATCGATAGCTCATATCAGGGAAATCTTAGGAAGAAATTAATTTCATAGTCAAACTAAAATTAATTAAAAGTCGGATTTTGATTTTAAACAACTGGTTTTGAAATCCTGAGCTGGCCTCATACCATTTTTTCCTGGCCAGAATACTAACAAGGAGAAAACTTCGTATATTTGTCGAGCGTAAGCAATGTAAGACAAATTTTTAGGAAAGATTCATTCTGTTTTCTATTTGGTTTCACCAAGAAAAAAAAATTTCAAAAAAAACCAAATTGGTTTTTTTTAGCCAAGGTTGCAGAGCATGACTCCGCTCCAACAAATTCGAAACCCTGCTCGATTCCCGCATCGATAGCTCATATCAGGGAAATCTTAGGAAGAAATTAATTTCATAGTCAAACTAAAATTAATTAAAAGTCGGATTACTAACGATGAGTTTCCCCCATTTTATTCTGTAAGATTAACATCGGTGAATTTTTATACTGACGCAGGAGTGATCGGAAGTTCATTTAAATGTCAAATAAAAGATAAAAAAATTAGCTTTTAAATTCCATTTGGACTCCTTTTATTCGGCTTGGAACAAGAGGAACAGCTGAAGTGTATCATACTTTAGCGCACCGATCAGCTTTGTTTTTTGATTTTAAACAACTGGTTTTGAAATCCTGAGCTGGCCTCATACCATTTTTTCCTGGCCAGAATACTAACAAGGAGAAAGCTTCGTATATTTGTCGAGCGTAAGCAATGTAACACAAATTTTTAGGAAAGATTCATTCTGTTTTCTATTTGGGTTCACCAAGAAAAAAAAATTTCAAAAAAAACCAAATTGGTTTTTTTTAGCCAAGGTTGCAGAGCATGACTCCGCTCCAACAAATTCGAAACCCTGCTCGAAAATTCGAAACCTTTTCTCGTTTCCTTGAACTGAAGTTCTCCGGAACTACACACTTGCCTCGTTATAATGGGTGCGCTACCGTGAACATCTACCCAACAGCTCGTCATAATTAAATACGCTTTATGTACACCTTTGAAAACTGCATTCCGTGAGAAATATTGGGGCTTCAGAGTTCTGGGGCCTGCTAGAGACTTAAAATAGTACGAGACGATAGGGCTGCATGTCTCTTCAAGCCCACTGGTGCGTATTGACACACTGGTGTGTGCAGACTTTGATCCAGCTTTAATGGCTGACGCGCCTTTCAGTTCTTCGTCATGGTTGAGCGCACTCGGGGAACCGCCCCCAAGCCCCTGCCCAATGTTCGGTCCGTAGATCGAGGCTAAGGGTTACCCTTCGAGTGCGCAGGTCACAATAGAGTCACCAGTCCTTGTGGGATGGCAGGCCATAGCACTGGTAGAGCGATTTTTTAAAATGTCGGCCTTTCTACACAGCCAATAAATCTACAGTGTGGAAATTAACGAAATGGAATTTGGGAAGGGTGAAACCCCTTCTCCCCCCTTCCCAAATTCCATGTCGTTCATTTCCAGACTGAAGATTTTTTTCGTGTCAAAAATCAAAGTTGGCAATCATTCCATTGTAGCCCAACGTACACAGGAATAAGGCTTAAGGCCCTGAGGAAGCCCGTAAGGCTCGGCCACAGTAAACAGGAGGAGGCTAAGTGCTCATGCTTTGTGCCTGTCTGAAAACCTTGAGTGAGTACTAACATACTATTTATATTATCAATCAACTGTATACTTGAGAATTTCGCAGTAAGGTTTGGAGACCCCTGTCGATCTAATAGCAGAAAGGCCAACAGCAGTATATTTTTAGAATCACCTGTAAGAAATAGTTCGGAAATGCTATAGATTTCGCAGGTAGGTCTGGAAGGGGGTTCGCAGATGCAATGAACATGCACTTGTCATGTCACCACTACACCAAAATCTGAATTCAAATTTTTTTTTTCCATAAGCTTAACCTTTGCGAGAATGTTAAGTGTGGAAATACTACGAAGAGGAAAAGCGAACAA
>JABASM010001700.1:0-13375 GCA_019776545.1 Brachystomella parvula | reverse complement strand
GGTGGGTCAAAACGGGAATTTTTTGCCTCGAGGATAATGCATGCTCCTTAAAGATCATCTGTTGTCTCCTCGTGTGGAATTTGAGCTTCCCGGTTTCGCTAAACAAAAAACAAGATGAAGCAGCTTTAAAAATTATAATCCGAAAACTAAACTTTATTCAAATACTACTACAATGAAGATTTATTGAGGGATTGCATGTCTATTCTCTGCTATTAAGCTCCTCGTCTTCCCGTAACGGAGTATTCTTAATGCCGAGTAAATAATTAAAGTCTGACGGGTATCTGAAACTGTGTTCCAAAAGTATCATCTCCTTGCCGGCTCCGTCCTTATAGATAGCATCACTCCACAGCAATGAGCCGAATTTGCTAGGGCTCTTCGTCACTGTCCCAGCTACAAACTCACGTCTAACTGTTTTGAACGGAAGGACGTGTCCATAGAAGATCGCATAGCTATGACCCTAAACAAACGCAAGATGAAGTTCAGCCCACCAGTATGTAATATTATTTGAAACCTTCACGCTATATACTTACTGAACGACTTGTGTACATCCGAGTTGGTAATTTCCTTTGAATACGTATAAATGCTATGGTGAGAGTCACGAAAGCCACCCACATAGTTAGAGCAACTTGCCAGTCCAGACTACCATCATCCGAGAACATTTCTTCGGGAGAAGGGGTGGGAAACCGTTTGTCACTTCTTTTCGTTGTCTCAAACCCAACATTCTCTTCAAGGGCATTAACCAGGTCGTCAGATGCTTTCTCTTCAGTCTTTCTTTCATTCTCTCCTGACAAATCGGACGTGAATACTAAAAGAAGTGTAGTGCCAAAGAGAATAATCCCAATTAGGTTCACCACCTGGACTGAAACTAAGTAGTAAGGGAAGTGAATGCGGTAAATTAGTTGGTAATTGTTCGGAATTTTATCCATATTTCTGAATTTGTTGGCAATTCTTGGAGTCCCAAACGGAGGAGCTGAGTAGGCTGTTCTGCATAGTGCAATGACTTCTGTATTCAACGGATTCTTCGATTTTGTGGGGGAGAGCAGAATGGACCTTGGGATAAGTAATGCTCCTCTCAATAAGGCTGAAGAACGAAGTGCTGGATATCGGCTCACTAGACTGAGAACAGACATTCTGAAATATGAGAAACAGGTCAAATGAAGCAGATTACGTCACCAATTTACAATAAAAAGCAAACATAGCATCTAAAGTCCAGCCTTGCCTTACTTAGATTTGCTCTCGTTGTTGTAGATAATTATGTCTCTCAGATTCATCAGTTCATTAATAATTTTATTATTCAGAAGTATCCAGATTACCGGTCAGTACTGTATCCTCTTTCTACATTCCGTTTTGACTCGTTGAACTTGAATTGCACCTGGAATACAGAATACGAGTAAAAAAAATGATTGATTGGGCTCTCTCGTAAACTGTATCCAGGCTCTCCTGCGTGTCTATTAAATTCGTTCATAATAATCGCGGCTTTTATTTTGAAAAAGAGTGGAATTAATTTACCATCCATTTAGTTTTGCAGTTGAATAGATTCTCTTGGATCTAACTGAATTCAGAAAAGACTGTATCTCGACCGGAGGTGGGAGGAGAAAATCGTAATGCAGCCATTACCCCTCCCACCTCCGGCGAATAACGAGGCAGCCGGCATAGAAGGCCAGATTTCGTTGGCGCTACACTAGCAGCAGAATATCACTGAAGAAAAACATAAGCAGTGCGATTAATGAGTTTCTTCACACAATCTACTAAAATAAGACCGCTCATTTGACCTGTTTCGTCCGTCTTCAGGGAGTTATATCGTGTTAAATGGTCGCACGCAAGACCGCCGTATATGTGCGCCTACTTATATGACATGAAAAGTTGGGTTCCCGAAACGCTGTCTTATATAGAAAGGAATTTCTTTAGTACTAAAAACCGTATCCCAAAATTATGAGCCGAGATACGGCTTTCAGTAACTAAAACTCTCGGTACGATTTTTAGGATTGCCGGTGATTCTGACCACCAACCACTCAGCGTGACATAAGCTTTCCAGGGACAACTCACAAGATTTGTTCGCCAGCAAATATTGGCTACCCAGAACAAATGTTTCTATAATCAGTAAAACTTTCTCCGTAAAATACCATTTTTCAAAATGATACAATACGAAACTGTAACAAGGCGCTCCGGTGCGAGTGCGAGTACGCCTTTTTCGGCGTACCGGTGAGGGTAGGTCTGCCCACGAATTGCAAACAATGCTTAGAAGCTCTAAAGCGGATGCTGACCTCTGGCGACCTTTTTGGTGTCAGAAGGGTAACATTATTTTGCAAAATTTGAGCAAAATGTGACACCGAACCGATTTTAAGCCGATTTTAGCACACGGGGGAGTCATAATTCTATTGCTGCTTTGTCCTTTAGCATGGCCTAAACTTGATCAAATCTATTGCATGGTCTAAATCTATGTTAAGGTCAAATCTAAAAGAGATCACCCTAGCCGACAATACAATAAATGGGAGCCTGAAGAGAATACGGCGCGAAAAGCAAGACATGTGTTGTTTTCATGTCGTGGTGTGAAGTGGACAGGTGATTGAGCGAGCAGGGACAAACAACGTATAAAATAAAGTGAAGTGACACGGAATAAACGAGAAACAAATTGAATTGATCTGAACTCATCATTGCAAGAGTATTTTGTAATTAGCGTCTTAACGGATTTAGCTGAACAATTTTTGCTGCTGATGAGTCGACGCTATCACCCAGTTTTCACATTGTTGAGGATACATCAATACTGTTCAGTAGGTCAAGGTTCCTTGGCTAGGTTAAGCCGTTTATTGCGTCCAAGTTTCTTTTAAACTGTAATCACTGTTAGAATCAAAGGCCACGGTAAGTAGTATTTATTCCGTCAGGGTCACTAAATTCATAACTTCGTTGTGATTATCCTTTACTGGTGTGACTGGCAGAAATGCGGCTGGTTGATCCTGCAAAGCTCGTGGAATTACAGAAGAATACTCATGGCATCCGAAATATTTGTATCATGGCTCATGTGGATCATGGGAAGACTACACTGGCCGATTCACTGTTAGCAAGTAATGGTATCATATCTCAAAGACTTGCGGGAAAGCTGAGGTGAGTTGTACCAATTTTGCATAGTATTTACTATATTGCTTTTTGCGTACTACTGCTAGTGTAGTGTCATAAGGAATCTCATTAATTTCGAAGGTTCATGGATAGCCGGAAGGATGAACAGGAGCGAGGAATTACCATGAAAAGCAGTGCTATTTCACTCTATCACTTTTCAGAAGCACATCAAACAGAGTACCTTGTGAATTTAATTGATTCCCCTGGACATGTGGATTTTTCATCTGAGGTTTCGACGGCGATACGCCTCTGCGACGGTGCTTTAGTTTTAGTGGATGTCGTTGAAGGCGTATGTGCTCAGACTATTGTAAGTAACCTGTATTTTATGTATCGGAAAGTCTTCCTCGTTTGCAGCTTGTTTCTCGAGGGTCATGCTGCTTTAACGATTGACTTTGGCAAATGTCACCCACTAATAATCATTTGCTTGTATTGCAGGTTGCACTCCGGCAAGCATGGCAAGAAAACATAAAACCAGTGCTTGTTCTCAACAAAATTGATCGTCTTATTCTAGAAGTGAAGCTAACACCTCTAGATGCTTATCTACACCTCTCACAAGTTTTGGAGAAAGTAAGCAAGTAAAATCTGCGCCGTGTTTGCATCAATAAGCGGTTTCATTAATTTTTTCACAGATAAACGCAGTTACAGCAGAGCTGTTTACGGCTGATGTCTTAGGAAAAGAGTCGATCAAAGGGAAAACATTTGCTGAAGATGGGATCCAGGAACTTTATGACTGGAATTCAGGGTTAGATGATGCCGATGATTCGAACTTGTATTTTTCACCGGACCAAGGAAATGTGGTATTCACGAGTGCTGCTGATGGTTGGGGATTTCGGTGCGATCCAGAAATTTTTCCACGAAATACATTTTGTTTAACTCAGTTTGGTCTTAATCATAGGTTGGAGGATTTCGCTTGCATTTACTCCTCGAAACTTGGTTTTAGTAAACCCGTGCTAAATAAGACGCTTTGGGGAGATTTCTACATTAATTCCAAATTGAAGCGGATAATGAAGGGAGCTCAGGAGAAGGCAAAAAAGCCACTGTTCGTGCAACTTATTCTGGAAAATATTTGGTCGGTTTATGACGCTGTGGCTGTCCGAAAGGTATTTATTTGAAACGAGCCATTCAGTTTGTATTTGACAACACAACATACTTCTAGGATAAGATTGCTGTTGAAAAAATCGTCTCGAATCTGGGCCTCCAAATCCCGGCGAGAGAACTGAAACAAACTGATTTGAAGGCTGTTTTGCACACGGTGATGAGCAACTGGCTGCCTCTGTCGAAAGCTGTGTTGGGTAAGTTCGAAAAATACCTGCGTGTAATGCAATTACAATTGTTACCTGCGTGTAGTTGCTTTATATCTGGAATCTTCCTAGAAATGGTTTGTGGACAGCTAGCTAGTCCACTGGAATTAACTGAAACGAAGGTGGAGCGACTTATGTTGACGCAGTCCCGGAATTTCTCTGCATTACCTGCAGAAACACAGAAGTTGAAATCTGCTTTCATGGACTGCTCTGCTAGTTCTGAGGCTCCTACAATTATTTTCGTTTCGAAAATGTTTGCTACTGAGACCAGTTGTTTGCCAGAGAAAAGACCGAAGCCTCTCACGGCAGAAGAGATTGTAGCCCGCAGAGAGCAAGCAAAGCAGCGAGCTATCGAAAGAAAGAATCAGGCTAGTGACCCTATCATCAGTGATGCAGCAACTGTGGAAGCATGTGGGGGAGATTCATCCGTTTCAGCTGACGACTCCGCCGATGCTAAGAATGACGTCTCATTTATTGCCTTCGCGAGAGTTTACAGTGGTACAGTGCGTAAAGGTCAGCGCTTATTTGTTCTTGGACCCAAACACGATCCAGCAACTGCAATGCAATCGGTAATTGTTATATTTTTTGATTTGGAAGTTGTACAGATACCTCTGATTAATTATTATTGTTGTATTATTATTAGTATCCAAATGGGGAAGGAATTGAGTTAGGGACAACACTGAAAGATTTGAAGCAAGGTCAGCATGTGACTGCTGTAGAAGTGAGTCAATTATACCTTCTGATGGGACGGGAACTGGAAATTCTGGATGAAGTCCCACCCGGATGCATTTTTGGTAAGCTTTTATGGAGGTATGGTACAGCCGATATGTCACCGCACTGTTGTTTCCTTCTCGTTTAAGTCATCATTTCATTAGGTACAGTGATAGCAATCTCCCAAAAAGTCCCATCTCAATTTGTATTTCCTGTTTTTACGCTAGAAAAAAAAGAGAAACGAAACTCCCAATGGTCTTCTTCGGGCCGCTACGTATAATACTTTGCTTTTTACCTTTTTTAAGGTATCGGTGGATTGCAAGACCACATTTTAAAAACGGCAACCATCTCAAGCACGCTGGCATGCCCTCCCTTTACTGACATCAGTTTTCTTGTGGAGCCGATTCTCCGAGTCGCTGTAGAGCCACGTTCGACGGTAGATATGGTAAAATGCAGAATTCGATTTCAGACTACTATGTTTAGCAACCTTTTTATTTTGATCCTTGTGATTTCAGGCAGCCCTCCGTCTCGGTCTAAAGCTCCTTAACCAGGCGGATCCATGTGTTCAAGTATTTGTTCAAGAAACAGGAGAACACGTTATTGTGACTGCAGGAGAAGTTCATTTGCAGCGATGTCTAGATGATTTAAGGGAGAGGTAAAACAAGAATCACTAAGACTTTTTCCATTCCATTCTGCTCAAGCAAGGTTTTTTCTCCAGGTTCGCCAAGGTGGAAATCACTGCATCTAAGCCAATTGTGCCCTTCCGTGAAACTATTGTAGAGTTGCCTAAGGTGGATATGGTCAACGAACTTATTCAAGTGCAACAGCAGCAGACAAAACCAAAGAATTACGATTCCGCTCGAAGTCAGAAGGAAAATGTAGATGCCGGATTAATTATTCAGCAGACAGCTAATAAGAAGTCAACTATAAAAATTCGTGCTGTTCCTCTACCTGATGAAGTTGTGGAGACAACAGACGAGTACTCAGACTTGCTGAAGTCAATGAAAAGGGTTGGCTCAGTAGTGGATCTAGTGGCTGTTGCTGAATTTAGAAAAAAATTAGCGAAAGCTTTTGTGAATAACGGTTGGAGGGCTGAGACTGTGGATAAGATTTGGTCTTTTGGACCCCATCATTTTGGCCCTAATATTCTGTTCAACGATGTTAAGGATAATCAAAGCGAAAGTGTGTGGCCTCAAGTTACTCAACCTGATCTGCCCTCTAGGAACTCGCTCTATGCTTACGGAAGTAATTTCGTGAATGGATTCCAACTTTCGACGCTGGCTGGGCCTCTGGCTGAAGAACCCCTGAGGGGCGTAGCTTTCAATGTTGAGGAATGGACTTGTGAGGAAGGTGGGATGGATCAGACGTCCAACCAGCCATTTGGTCCGTTCTCCGGCCAAATCATGTCGGCTGTAAAGGAAGCCTGTCGCAAGGCCTTCCAAGCTCAGCCCCAACGCCTGATGTTGGCTATGTACTCTTGCAATATTCAAGTCAACAGCGAAGTATTAGGTAATTTTTACATTTATTTATAAATTCACCTTGCTTTTCTTGGCTTCGAAAACTAAGTCCAGTTGAGGTGGCCTCCTATTTTGCGTCCACCATTCCCTATTAATTGCTTCGGCTGCTTAACGTCCATAATGGGCGTTTTTAAAATTTAAATTCGGTAGGTCGTTGTACTTAATAACATAAGAACTTAAGAGCATATTTGACACTAAAGGTGGATCTAGGATTTTTTAATGCTAGTAACTACACATTTGTCTGGTTCGGTGCAAACATACGTTTGCAACAAAACGTTCGGTAAACTGGGGTTGATAGGAAATATCTGGGTTGGCTCTTTTGCAGCATATCCAAAGTCAGTATCATTTGAGCAGACTTAAATTTCGGTTAGTTTTGTCCAGCAGTGGCTTCAATTTGTCCCAAGGAAAAGGTGGGGTTGCATCTTTAAAAAAATTCAGCTCAGCAATTGATTGGTGATGTTGGAGAGAAAAGCAGGAAATCTCAGCTTACCTGATTCTATTCTTGTGTTTCCGACATCTCTACCTGTCCTGTTTGGTAACCTTACGCATGTCATTCCGTAAACACGAATTCCAGGAACTCGAGCGTAAGCCGGTTGACTGTGTGGTATAGGTCCTTCTAAAATTTATTTAAAAAAATTTCAATGAATTTCAAACCGAAATACCTTCCTTTTGTTTCGAAAAAATCGGAATTCCTACCTAAATACCCTGGAGATGGGCACCTGCAAATGACCAAGTAATGTGCTTTTCCTGTTCGACTGTTCTGCAAAGCCAGTATGGACCAATCCTTGGGTGCTCGACATTCTCGGACTTCATTTGTCGGCTCGCACGTCTTTACAAGCGTCAAAATCTGAAATAGAATGATGTTAAGCTCCTATAAATTTTTTCTAAATCCATGCATGGGCTATAAATTTATTAAAGATAAAAGGCCCTTATAGGCCCCTGGGCTTTTTTTATTTCAGTTTATGATTGGGATCATGGACGACCATAAGCCACCATGAACCAAATTCTAAGGCCGAACTAAAAAAAGCCTTGCATCTAAAACTGTAACAGATGAACCGGAAATAGGATGAGTGGTAACCTGCTACAGAATAGCAGTGTTACATGAGTTAGTACAGTGGTTTCTTACTTTCTGACAGGAATTGTAAATTGGGCATGGGCTCTAATTCTGTTTACTGTAGTCCCTATCCTAAGATTTCCTGTCACAATTGCAAACATCCAATTTTTGTTAGCAAATAGAACCCATGATTAATCCTTTCAGTCACCCACCGCAAATTTTGTGTCACTCTTCTGTATTCATCACCCCCCTGCGTCTTTCATCGTTATTAGAGTGAATCGTAGATTCATTTGTTTTGATACATTCTGATTTCATTTAATTAATTGAATGCTTATTTATTCTAATTTTGCTCTTTTAATTTGTACTCATCCCTTATAAAAAGTAAGTCAGAAACACTAATAATTCAAGGTAATGTGTCCTAAATTTACTTTTTCAAAGGAAAAGAATGAGCATAGGCTTCAAATTAAGACTTCCGGCTTCATATTTTGTAAATTATTGTACATTTCATTTGTCTTCGAAGACTATTATCTGAGTTCAGTCAACTAAAATAGTTAGGAATGGGAGAGGGCGAGGAGTGATGCGTTTGATCCAATCTGGCAGGTAGTACTACTGAAAATTTAAGAGTTGACACAGTGAATTTCCACTGTAAATACAAATTACTCTTCTTCTTCTTTAAAGTTTCAAGGCGTTCTTCGCTCTACCTCAGTTTTGTCATATTTCCTTATGCACCATGAAAAACTGCATCATTTCTGGTTGATTTAATTCGATACAGTAGTCCCGTATATATTTTTTATGGGAGCAGAACGCTTTGACCTACAAGTCGCACCAGTTGTTACAACTAGCGTTTTTACGGCCGTGTATTTTTAGCAGTATTTTACCTGAGATTGGGATCCAGTAACCAATGGAATCGTGTGACGATCATCGGTTCTTGTGCTCACAGAGCAGGGTTGGTGGGAAGTCGGACAGGCACATAGGGGTTGACTGTAGTTTAATCGAAGGTAGACAGCACTGCAGACCTAATTGTTCAAATTCCAACAATCATTTTTTTTATTCACTACACACATAACGGATTTGGTCAAAGCGTCAAAGGTCAATTGTACCTGTTGCGTTGCACATTCTGGGAGGAGGTATAAATGTTGATTATGTGGGTAGTAATGATATTTTGTCGGTTTTGATTCGTCTCCAAGTGGATTGTGGTGGGAAGAGTCGGATGCTGCCGCTGCAGAATGGGCCACAGCGCTAGCAACCGCTAACCAGGATTGCTAAAGAGTAAATAATATTAAATTTAAAATTAAGCTCGAGTAAATGCTATTCAGATTTTTTCCGCTAGCAAATCTTCTTTTATTTCAATTTCCCGATTAATGTAGAGAATTCTTTATGTTGGATTTTCTTTTGCGGTTTCCTCATTTAACCTAGGCAAATATGCGAATTTGGTGGTATTTGGTAAAAACAAAATTTTTGGCAAATACAGTAAAAGTTTTAAGGCTAATGATTTTACCAATGTAAAGGGTAAGGGCAACTCATGTTACGCTTGCTGGCTGAGCTTCTGAGATAAGCATTCGTCCTAGAGCTCCTTGTATGTATTGAACCATGCCATTTTGAAGTCATTATCCCTAACGAGTTGTCATAGGGATTGACCCAGATCGGGAGGAGCATGACATTGGGATTCGGAGGATGACGAGCCCTGCGCCAACTGTTCTACGCTTATGGTTTAAGAGGTAAATTTTGTTACGAAAAACGTGGAAATTATGTAATGGCAAGTGTTGGGACAAAAAAATTACAGTTCCATGGTTCCACGTTGGATCAATCCAGTACAGTAGTAGCAAAAAAATTAAAAAATAAATTTTTGAGGGAAACATTACGAGAAAAGCATTTAATATTTTCTCATGCTCCAAATCAAATCCGTAATAATATTTTCAAAGATTCGGTTAATCTAAGTAACTGTTGAGGGTGAGAATTTATCTCACTGTGGCAAGTGGTAAGTCGTTTGATGAGGCGAGGCTGTTATGTAAATTGTAGAAATGAGTGCTGCAAAAATGATCTTACTTTTGTGTTGGAGGTCTACTCAAATTTGACAAGTTCATAAGTATTTTTAAAATGAGACAATTGAAGGTTGTTAAGCTACAAAAAAAAATCTCATTCAGACAAAAAACTAGAAGAGGCATCCCACAGAACGGTTCTTTGAGAAGCTTTCATTACTCATCAAAATATTTATTAGAGCCTCAGGAAGATGACAAAAAGAAAGATTCATTTAAACCAAGTTGAATTTTGATAGTCATTCCACAGAACTCAGCTTTTACTCTCTTATTCATTCTTTTACTTCTCCCATAAAAGTGACTTCTTGATAGTAGAAAGTGCCGCTATTAATAATTATCCTAGAGACAAAAACTTTATTACCCAAATTTGAGAGACACAAATAAATGATGTTGGTTTGACTGTGTCTGTCGTACTTTTATTTCCGGGGGGATTTAAGAGAATCCTATATCAGGTTCCTTTTATTCCTACACTTTCTAAATCTAAAATGATAGGAAATAACTTTTAAAGCGTCACTTGGAAAACGTCATTTGGTTTTTTACTGCTTGTTTGTAATGCAATTGGAATTGCATGCTAGGGATCCCTTAATTTTTATCTTTAAACGAAAACTGTAATATTTTTATCTGTTATTAATTTTTAAACTGACCTACTCAACGGTGAAGGTCTATTTTTAAACGTCAAATAAAATGATAGGATTAATTCCTCCCTCATCATTTTATTACTTATCATTTATTTATTTTTCTCCTAGTTTTTTTTTGCCTCATTTTTCTTAGTTCTAACGGATTGGCAAATTATTTCCTTGAAAATAAAGGCGCACATACCGAAAGGGCTGAATTTCTATTAAATTTATGATGAGGTGAAAATCCGTAATATAATCAAACAAAATTGCGGAACTCAAATCTGTCATAAGCATATTGATGTAACTTATGGAATAATGGAAAAAAGTGGCATACGTGAGGGAAAAGAATGATGACGGAGAGTAAGACTAATAACAATAAAAATTTTTATATTTCCTCCGGTGCAACAGAGCGGATCTTTTTCCTTCCGCGTATTCCAGTCCTACTCCTAATCTCTAAGTCACCTGTAATTTTGCTAAGCGTGGTTTTGAATTCTGTCAGCTATTTATATTTTTCTTAAGGGCAATGATACTGAAACTGAAACTAGTTGGGCAATTAGTTGTAAACAGGCCGACAGGCCAGGGGTCCAGATTCTCCTCGCATTTTTATTTATTCTGCATTTTGCATTATTGGCGTCTGAGCTACCAAATCCAAAGGCATGGCATTCATTTTTCTCTGAAATCCGCCTTAGCTTTAATTCCGTTTTTCTTTCTTTTTCCAGGCTTAAACCCCGGCACGTTTTTTTTACTGAATACAAAACACCCTTTTGATTTAGGACCCGACCCATACACTTTGTCTACGTTGCATGAATATTTATGTTTTTCTGTTAACTTTTGTAGACTATTAAATAGTATTTTCCCGAAATTACTAAATTTTAGTAATTTCGGGAAAAGAACGCTAACTTTTGTGGAACCAGAATTTCTTATCTCTGCTCTGAAATTCATTTCATCCCAGAATGCAATGTTGGGGCAATTATGTATAACCGCATGTTATGGTGGTACAAATTTGTTTCACCAACTTATACTTGCTCTGATGAATCAACGGGAAAATTGTTTTCTAGAACAAAAATGAGCATTACCGGAAACGATGTTTTATTTACCCACCTTTGATTGCCCAGGTTTCCCGATTCCAGTAGCATCATCACTCATTGGGCCACTCCTGGCTGAGGGTTGTGAATTCTGTGTTGTTAGATTCACACGTGAAATTTTCCCTTTGTATTTTAATTTCTTGGGTAGTAAGCCGTCCTTCACAATAATTTCTGGTTCACTAGCTGACGGTACTGAGATTACACTTTGAACCAAAAAATTTAGTAACAAAATTAAAGTAAACATAATTGTGGGCCGGAATCGGCGTCTTAGATTCAATTCCATGATTGCGGTAGTGTGAAAATTACTGGAAATTACTCCTGAAATCTTTAAACTGAATAGCTATCCTAGACTCTTTAAGTTGGTTCCAACTTTGTTGTTGTTGATTTAATCACATAACAAAGAACTGTTGAAGATCAAGGACGCTATTATTTGATGAAGAGATTTGAAGAGATGCAGAAGACCCTGTTGAGATAAGAAACAGAATCAAAATGGTTACGGGAACTGAAGTGCAGAGCAATTTTCATCCCTTCATCCCTTTTTCTTCTCTTCCGTTTTGTGACTTTTTTTATTTAAGTGGAGAGGAGATGAAGAAGTGAAAACAAAGCTCACCTTTGGAAAACTTTGATTCTCTCTTCACGGAAACAGGCTCTTAAGATTTAATTCACACGGATCCAAATGGATAACTTTTACTTCAGTTTACTCTCTTGATTGTTCAGAAACCGGAAATGAAAGATTTGTTTTATGGTTCTCTGAACTAATGTAACTATAATAACAAGTGTCTTAGTCGTGGAAAAAAAAATCCTGTGCTCATCCCTCTTGTTCAATAATTAGTAGATAGCTTGAGCTTGAGTTTGGAATTGCCTAAAAAATTAACAGTTTTTTCTTGCTGGTAGAAAACGGAGTGAATAAGTTGAACAATTTATTTTTATTAGAGTGAAAGTGTATTTAGGTCAATTAAAATTTCATGGACGTTATGGGGCCTGGCTCATGGAATCACTGACCTGCGTGTGAATTTTTTTCTTGCAACTAGAAAGTTGACCTTCATCAATATTTAATTTTTATGAATACTTTCCACACCATACCAGGAAAAGAGAGAGAGAGACCCAGGCGTTTTCTCCTGAAAGTTTTAATTCAGTAACAAATTGGTCGACTTTTTTTCTCAAATATATCTCAATTTGCAGCACGCAAAGATCAATAATTGAAAGTTCATTTTCAGTAGTAAAGGAAGCACGCTATGCTTTTCCTATCCCACACCTTCACTAACCTTGCTTGTATCACATTAATTGAGTCGTCAAGTAACTCGTATGTCTAATTGGGTTTCGATTGAAATTCGTGACTTGGTTTGGGTGTTAAAATGCAAAATAATCCAAAAACGATACAGGACACACAGAATAAGAAGTGCTCAGAGGATTCTTTCCATTCCCACTCCTTCAACTTTTTATTAGCAGTTTTCCTCTTATTTTCGATATTTGCGTCAACATTAGGTTTTCCCAGGGTGTTTTAAGCACTGTTGGTCCGTTCGTTAACCCTGGTGATGACATTAGAGGTTTTTGTTTGGGAGAAAATTAGGGAAAAAAGTGGGACAACTTCAGCAAAATATTTTTCTCCAGATCTTTTTCCCCGAATTGTTCTCAAAATTTCATGCGGTAACAGGAGATTGGCCTGCTTATGAACTGTAGGAAATGCGATTCTGAGTCGATAGACACCAAAATTGTCGAAGTAGGTAAAGTACTTCTCGACTTAATTACGATTAATTACACCCTCGATTTCGATTTGATTCAGCAAAATCGACAATTCAATTAATCGTAATTAAGTCGAGAAGTAGGGGAGACCGGGTACAATTGGGACACTTTTACTTTAAAGGTGCTTAGCGCGCAGTAAATGACGGGAATAAAATTAACGTTAATTGCCAAAATATTCTAAGTGTATCTGGCAATCT
>JABASM010001699.1:0-13380 GCA_019776545.1 Brachystomella parvula | reverse complement strand
AGGGTAGGGTGGCTATACTTCCTAGTTCCTATTTGACTAACATTTACATTGTTCTTCTCAATGGTTTTCAGATAAAATCAAGGATGGATGGCCTTCCCGCTTATTTTGACGTCGTAGTCGTCGGTACAGGCATAACTGAGAGTATAGTCTCAGCAGCGGTGGCTAGAGAAGGTCATACTGTCCTCCACATTGACCCACGAGATTACTATGGGGGGAAGTGGGCTACGCTGGGCTGGAACTCGTGGTCATCTGGTGTCTTTGCTCAAACTCCGCCTACCCTCTCCACAAAGGACTTCAATACTATCGGCACTTTCCGTAAATCTAATGGTCAGGTTGAGAGCATAGTGTGGAAGAATGATGTGAGAGAATTGGAGAGCCTCTGGTACAGTTCAGATTCTTCACTGCCTGCAGAAGCCAAGTCGCTGAACAGACGATTCAACATTGACATTCTTCCAAAGGTAAGTTTACCATTTCTGCGTTAAATGCTCGACAAATGGTTGATCTTTTATGCACCAGGTTTTGATGGCACGTGAAGAAGTAATTCAGCTCCTCATTCAGTCCAACGTATCCAGATACCTTGAATTCAGGTGCATCAATAGACTAATGAGCAGTCTACCACACCCTGAAGAAGGAATCATTGAGCCCATTCCCTTGAGTCGCTCCGACATCTTCACTACGAAAACAATTAGTCTGATTGAAAAACGGAAGCTAATGAAGTTTCTGGAATCCGTACTCAAGTCTGGAGAAGAAACGACTGGACCTCATTCTAAGGCGACTTTTGCTGATCGTAAGTCAACTTTCATTCCTCTCAAGGAAGTCTTTAGACGTCAGTCAGGAAGAGTAGGCCTCAAATGAGTACTTCATGGTACTCATTTGAGTACTATGCACCTCATTTGTCGGTGGTGCCAGGTACTCAAATGAGTACCATGAACGCAGCGAACTTAGAGAATGGCGGAGAAAGCACTTCCCCCTCCCG
Organism: Brachystomella parvula; assembly: GCA_019776545.1. Taxonomy (NCBI): domain Eukaryota; kingdom Metazoa; phylum Arthropoda; class Collembola; order Poduromorpha; family Brachystomellidae; genus Brachystomella; species Brachystomella parvula. The sequence continues at coordinate 12,404 of JABASM010001699.1, read as the reverse complement.
CTCAGCTTTTCTCCGCCCTTGTTCGAGTTCACTGCGCTCGTGGTACTCGTTTGAATATATCTGGCATCGCCCTCAGATGAGGGTCATGCATAGGACTCAAATGAGTACCAAGAAGATTTGAGGCCCTGCTCTTCCTGATTGGAAGTGTAGCACCTCGACTTCGGAGATTTTTCCTTATACGGGGAGAAATCATAAGGTTCTGCTAGATCCTGAATACTCGGCTTTTTTTCAGGAGTTGCAGACCCCCTTACTTTTTAGACCATTTCGAAAAATCCTTATGAGATTCACAACGTTAGAATTTTCGTTTCTAAAGTGGGTGGTCATCTTTGAAAAAAATATCCTTGACAATTCGATTTTTTTTGCAAGCTGGGCCCTCAGTATTTGTCGATTTCACATTACTTGGGCCGAAATACTTTCAATTTATTTTACTTCATGCCAAAATGTACTTTTTTCAACGACGTCCCTCTCCCCTTTGAAACGCCTGTATTTACATGTGATGTTTCCTTTATCCATAAGAATTTTCCGGGTTTATAAACTCTAAGTAATGGGGGTTTATAAGAGCTGGAAAAGCGAGGAAGTGAGTCGAGTGACGTTCTTCACCTTGGTTTCTCACCGTTTGGAGGTAATGAGGTCAAATCTCGAAATCCGGGGTGTCCCAGGTCTACACGTTCCCTTGTAAACACGTATAATCTTATCTCTCATCCTTAATTTGAATTCCAGTGGCTCATATCAACAAACTGACTCATAAAGTGACTCACCTCATCCAATCAGCTGTTCGTACAATGGATGACTGCATGGAAATGGCAGAAGCAGGGAATGGAGAGGATAATTTCAATGTCAAGTTCACAGAGAACTGCCGTCTCTTTCTCCAGTCCATCAATCGATACGGGAATCAAACGCCGTTTCTCTGGACACTCTATGGAGTCAGTAAGTCTTCATCATTCCAAACAACAGCTTTTCCCTTCTTTAGTGTTCAGCTTTTACGAGCCATTTTCCATAATGCTACGTTAGGCGTATTATTTAATGGTTTTTTTTTTTGTTTGTATTTTCTTCCAGGTGAGATTTGTCAATCTTTCTGTCGACTTTCTGCCATCTACGGTGGGACGTATATCCTGAAGCGCCCAATCCAATCAATCACCGAGTCGGAAGATGAGCCAGATACAATCATAGTGGAGACGGAGGGTGTGGAAATACGTGCCAAATTCTTGGTCCTTTGTCCGGAAATCAAATTCCGAAGTAGTGGATTGGAGAGGAGTAAAAGCCCTAAATGCATTCATGGAATTACCCTTGTTCGTGGTATGCTCCTCGTCACGGGTCCACGACTTCGGGAAGACTCCCTCCCCTCTAACCCAGTACCAGAGGGGGAAGAGGAAAAGAAATTGACCATCTACAGGTTCGGTGACATTGATGTCCTTGAATTGGACGAGAGCAGCCTCGCCGTCCCTAAAAACTTCCGTAAGCTTTTTTATCTCCATTTTTTTGTTGTACAAAGTTCACAGTACCGCCGCTACGAAATCAGTGGGTAACGGGTTCCATTTCCAGATTTTTCATCAATATTTGGATTTCTTCCAAAGTATTTCGGGATCATTTGAAATTCCTGTCCCATAAAAAAAGGAATGGAGTGCAACGGAGAGCTCAGTCCATGATTCCTCGAAATAAATTAAATTTTATTCTCTTCTTTCAGGAATGCTCCAGGTGACTTTGCCTTATCGTGAAGGAAATCCAAGCCCACGTGAAATAATTGAAAGGAGGCTGGGTCCGTATCTGAATTTCCAAGTGGACGCACCCCAGGAGGAGGCAGCCAATTCAGTGAGTGGACGAGAAGAGTCGAGGCCACGTGTGCTGTACGGGACGTACTTTCTCGTCGACTTCTATGACGACATCCGTGACCAAGAGCTGGAGAACCCCAGAATATTCCAGTGCAACTCCTCGTCAACAGAGCTGAAAGACCACGTGGAGAAAGGAAGGGAGATCTTCAGTCGCATGTACCCAGGTGGGGAGTTCCTTCCAAAGGCTCCAGAACCTCAAGACGTGGACATGGAGGTAAGAGAGGAAGAGGATTTTGGAGGAGAGAACAATGGAGACCAGCCACCGTCACCACCACCACCAGAAATACCCGCTCATCACAACGGAATAGTGGAGTGAGCCCATATTCCCATCTCCACATCCCCGCATCACAATAGTTTTTTTTTTCTTCAAGAAATCAAGCTAGATTTTTTATTTCTTAAAAACCCTTGACGAAATTATATTTTCTGTGACAAAAAATCTTGCTCTTTCTTTTCAAAAGAAAATTAAAAGTTCGAATCATGCTTTTTTGAAGATGGAGGAATTATTTGCATGAAATCCAGTTAGGAAAGTAGAGGATCATGATCAGAATTTGGAGAATTCTGGGGGGAAGGAACCCCATTTTCTTTTCTCCTCCTTTTCCCTATACATTTTTCTCATTTTCTCCAGTGCGTCTACTTGTGTTGAGTGTAGTGAAAGCTGGTTGTGAGTCGTAGTCTTGGTTTTTCTCATAAAAAAGTAAAGGGCTCATTATGATTGAGCCTTAGCCTTTACGGTTATTTCCTTGACCAGTTTTCTCCGTGCCTCTGCCTTGTGTAGTTAATGAAAGGTCCTGGATACTTCATCCCTTTCCATTGGCTTCCTTCCAAGATTCAATCACAAGGATAGGACCATACGGTCTTTCTCTTTGATGCATGGCCATGGGTCGGAGCCCAGGCTTCAATTAATCAAAATCACCCACAAACTCATTTACACCAGAAACCCATTCTTCATTTCTGGTCAGAGTCGACTCAATAATTAATTAATTCAAGGCTACTCAGTATTTTCCGCTTCAGAACTTTCCTCTTTTTTCTTGCCTACTCCAAACCCAAAGTTTTAATTGGAAAAAAATCCGCACCGACGAAGACGGAAAAAAGAATAAAATTCGCTGAAAAAAAAATAATTTGAAGAGAAATTTCTCTTTTCACAGGTTTTTCAGAGAAAAAGAAAAATTCAGAGTGGTGTAAACCGAACGACGAATAGCTGAAACTTTTATTTCAGAAGCAAAATATATTTTTGGAGTGCGTAGTGCGTGTCCACACAAATAGTGTACCGGGTCCAAAGTCCAACTTTTTCAAAATTAAAACACAGATATTTCTGACTTGCTTTTTTGCAGAGCAACATCAACACTAAGGCTGAAGGTAAATTATTCGAATTAAAGTGTTTCACAAAGTTTTCGGAATATCTGTTTTTTTTTTATTTTGAAAAAGTTGGACTTTGGAGTCGGTACACTATTTGTGTGGACACGCTTATATCGCACTTTGAATTCCCGAAAATAATTTCTTTTTTTCTTTTTCTGCTTCGCGGAGCCCAGTAGTAAAAAAATCGCGCTTAAGAAGCTGGGCTGGAAAAAAAAATCTGGGATAGCAAAAACTAAAAAATAGAAAACAATAGAGAGTTTCCGATTGAAGGCTTTTTTTAATTGGCTTAAGAATTTGGCTCAAGAGGCCATAGGGTTTTTTGTTAAAATGCATGAGTTTTAACAAAAAACCCTGTAGCCTCTTAAGCCAAATGCTTAAGCCAATTTAAAAAAGCCTTCAATCGGAAACTCCCTAATAATAAATAATAAAATTAAGAGAAGAATATTAAGGAAGGGCTGTGAAGGTCGATTAGCTGTGAAAAATAAGTGAAAATTATTTTTGTGCGGGAAAAGAAATTATTTCATTCCCTTGGGTTTTTTCCAGAAAAAAATAATTTCCTTTAGGAATTTTTTTTTTGCGGGAAATTTTTCTACGAAAATCTAAAGGGAAAGGAAGCGGGGACTTTGATCAAGCACATCTACCACCTTCGTCGCTGAGCCATGCAGAATGAAAGTACGCCATTTATAAGCCTGCTTTGCTTTTAGCGCGAGTCTTTTTAATCGTCTTCCTATAAATTGAAGTTGAGGAAAAATGAAAAATGAGCCTAGATTTTAGAATTAAATTTATCCATTTAAAAGTCGTGATCGTGGAACGATGTGCACGGTCCGTGTCGACGAAAGAGTTTTTTCAGCTCCACTGAGAATCCGCTCTTGGTGGGATCGTCAATGAGAGGGAGGGTCTTGCCACTGTCCGTGATTTTGTAGTAGTAGAATCCATCTTTGTCACTCTTCGACTCCGTCTCCTGATTGTTGAGAAGATGAAGTGCTTCTTGAGCGATTTCAAGCTCATACAAGTCCCACTGACTGGGGGAAGTCCCGGCTTCCTTCACCTCAACCTCAGTTCCACCCATTTTCCCCCTTCTTCCAGCATGAGGAGGAAGTGAATCCTTTCCAAGAGTGTCACTTTTTATGACAGAGGAAATCCGCTCTGATCGTTCTGCTAATGGACTTCCCTCACTTTTACTCAAACTTTCTCCAGCCTCCTTCTTCCACCCAGCCGCAATTCCGTTGTAATATTCAACCAAGTCTAGGACTTTGGAATTTCCTCTCCAGGCTTCCTTCCGCAAGGTCTCACTCCCATTCTCATCTAATTGACAACAGAGGTCAAGTCAGAACCTCAAAAAAATTCATAACAAAGGAACATCTAGACAATTCCTCCAATCCTGAAATTTCGCCTTTTATTTCCACCAAAAAAGGCTGAGAAACCAAAAGATTCTCAACTTCATTCCCTCACTTTTACGCGAGTCACCCTTAAAAACGCTTATTGAATTCCATAAGGATTTTTGTTGCGTAAACCGCAAAGGGGTCAGTAACTTCCAAAAAACTAAAAACTGTGTGAGTGAAGTTCAGCATCTTGGTCTCAACGTTTGGAGGTGATTACAAGTAAAAACTTTGGAATTCGAGGTGTTAGACGCCTAAACGTTCTTTTGAAAATTAATCACCTGTTTTTTCTTCTGCTTCTTTCGGCCTCTTCTCGTCTGCACTTGGATCCTTCTCCAGAATTTCCAGCTGTTGAAATCTCTCCATCTCACCCCGCTCAAAAGCTCAGTTATTTCCTTTTGTTTAAAATAAAACTAATAAAAATACAGAAAATTCAAAATAAATTTTTTTTAAAGAAGAATAATAATGCTCATTTTTTGTTGTTCACTCAGAATTTTTCACTTTGATTTCCAGAACAACGATGGAATTATTTTATATTTTCAAGCGGAAGCAAGGAGTTTATTTCAATATTTTGTAGGGAAAGTATTAAAAGGAGGAAGAGAACTTTTGACATTTTGTTAGGAAAGGATCCTCTTGGATCTCTTGACGTCAAACAACTGAAAAGTCAAACTTTCATATTATTATCCTCAGAGTATCAAATTCATAGCTTTTGGGGTAAATAAGGATCATTACAGAGTCAAGATACCGGAAGTGAAGAGAGAAACATAAAAAGAGTGGAGCCAAGCTAATAATAGGAGTAGAGTTGAATATAAAAAAAAAATTGAGCTCCTCCTAGCTGACATGCTTTCACTTGAATTTCCTTTTTGTCAAAATCTGGAGAAAAGGAAATTTAATCTCTTGTTTTTTGAAATTGGAGAAGTTAATTGGTATCCTTCTAATTAATTCATGCCAAGAGCTCTTAGGATAAAGGGGACTCACAAGGGAACGCCAGCCGACTTTCTTGCATTTTAACTCCCACCAAATCATGAGAAATTCGACTCGACTCACTTTCCAACGAAATTATAAATTGATTTAAATTTTTCTCTGATTTCAGGAAATCCTTATCAGATTCAGCAAATGAGAAAACACAGAGTGCTGAAGAAAAAAAAAATTATTCTACTATAATTTCCATATTTGACAGGGTCTTAAGTTGGATAATTTTATTTCTTCAAAGTTAGACTTCGAACGGATTGAGTGCTCCCCAACTGATTTTTGCCGAGCAACCCATAATTCCTTCCTGTACAGAGCTGTTTCGGGAAGAAAATTTTTCCATCCTCAAAAGTCAAAACCTACTTTCGAGCATGGATTATTGATTTTTGCCGAGCAACCCATAATTCCTTCCTGTACAGAGCTGTTTCGGGAAGAAAATTTTTCCATCCTCAAAAGTCAAAACCTACTTTCGAGCATGGATTTTTAAATTGACCAGATGAAAGGAAACACTTTCTCTTGGATTTACGAAACGTTTCCATATTTTCTTGAAGAGAAAGTCAAATTTGGAAGCAATGAACGAAATTTCCGGACTTAGCTACCTCTTTTACTATTTTTTTATGCTTTCGAAAGAAAAAGGTGAGGTTTTTTAAATTCGAGTTGAGATTTGCGTTGAGATTTTTTAATTTCACATCGCTTTCACTTTAGAGGAAACATTTTAAAAACTAAAAACTTTGTCCAGTTTTGAGTTTTCCGTTTTGCGAAAGTCTGAATTTTCTTTTTAAGAATATTCGAATTTATGGGGGCGGACAAACTCGTGGAAAAACAGGAATGGATTGGAGTGAGTTTCGGAATATTTATCTCAGGATTTAGAAAAGAAATGGGAATGTGGGATGGATTTGAGCGTTCCCTTGTTAGTATGAATAAGTTTGGATTTTCTAAGACCCTAATTAGTTTCTCGTGTAATCACCATCTTATCCTCTCATCCTCATTAGTCACTATTTCATCCATCCAAATCAAGGGCCTAGGTTAAAAGGAAATTATTTTTGGAAATTGAAGGATAAAATCTCTTCATGTTTTCAAAGGATTTTGGAATTGATGAATATAGTCGTTGGTGATGGTTCCTTCTTGTAAATAATGGAATCCAATTCCTAACCTCAGTTTAAGCCTCATCAAATTCTAAAGAACCGGCTGATGAGGAGTATACTCAGAGTAAAGGGATTGGAGTTTGCGGGTAGAAAACTTCCAACTTTCTCTTTCCTTCCTTTCCTTTCTGTCAGTTGAATTTCAAAGGTTGGAGAAAGCAGAGGGCGAGGAGGAGAGAAGAGAAAAAATACTCCGCTTTTTCCTTTCCTTGTTTTTTCCGATGGAGAAATGTGGTCATTATTGTTGAGTCAGTGGGATTTAAACGTAGGTTTTGGTAGAAGGTAATGATTCTGCTGGTGGAGTGACTAACGAGGAAGGAGAAAGTACAGAAACCAACAGCATCCAAGCCCACATCCATAAATCCTCAAAAAACGACTCAAGGAATGAGATTGGTTCTTTCGGAAATTTATGAAGTGTAAAATGGAAATACTTGTAAAATGTCTCTCAACCTCATGTCTACTGCCTCGAGGAAGGCCTCAACTCCAACTTATCATCATTTAGCCAGAGGATTTTATTCTCTCCCATTCGCCCAGCCCTATTTTTCACAACTGAGGAAAATTCTAGACCTCCCTACCATCATTACTCTAAACGTAAGTCGATATTCCAATCATTTCCAGATAAAAATCTACTTATTTTCCAAAAATTAGCTGCACAGTGTTTTGTTCTGACAAGGGAATGTCAACAACTTTTAATACTAAAAAATCCGGATATATTAGGGGGTTTCACATAACCGGATTATAATCCAAAAACCGATTATTTCTAAAAGTGATTATAATCGGTCGGTCTGCGCAACCGCAGAGGCGCAGCGTTTGGATTATAATCGCTTTTAAAATAAACCACTCTGGAGAGGTTTATTTTCCGATTAATCGTCGCTGCCCAGTACTTTTATGTAAGTTTAGTGACGTCTTACTCATAAATTCTAACTTGGTAGCCTGGACAAAGCCACGTCAACCTGGCCTGACATGGCTACGTTGACATGGCCACCTTGACATGGGCACCTTGACATGGGTAACTTGACATGGCTAATTTGATATGGGCACCTTGACATGACCACCTTGACTTGGCTACCTTCACATGGCCAATTTGATATGGGCACTTTGACATGGCCAATTTGACATGGGCACTTTGACTTGACCAATTTGACATCGGCACTTTGACATGGCCAATTTGACATGGGCACTTTGACATGGGTACCTTCACATGGGTACCTTAACATGGCCAATTTGACATGGGCACTTTGTCATGGCTACCTCGACATGGCCACCTTGACATGGCCAATTTGACATGCGTACCTTCACATGGGTACCTTCACATGGCCAGTTTGACATGGGCACTTTGACATGGCCAGTTTGACATGGGCACTTTGACATGGGCACTTTGACATGGCTACCTTGGCATGGCTCCTTGACATAGTTACTCAGAAATTAGTACCCTGAGGGGTAACCCTGATTTAAAGAAGAAGAAGCAAGTTAACTTTAATCGGAGCACTCAGATTTTGGATTATAATTTTTCCAAAGATAATCCATCGCAGATTATAATCTTTTTATCTGAAACCCCCTATTTACTCAGATCCCTCAAAACGACCAAGAAGTTAAATTTTAAGTTTCACTCAACGCATTTTCGAGTTTTTGGAAATATTTTCACCGCTTCAGTTTTCTCGATTTCAGAAAAAGTCCTATCACTGTCCAGCAATATAAGCATTTGACAAAAAGCGGCATCCTTGACATTTTCCATCGATTTTTTCGATTCCCAATACATTACGCAACCCTGCGTGATTCGAGACCAAGTGACGAAATTTTCTACATTCCTGGAAAAATAGATTTTTTTTAAAACACGATTTCTCCCTAAATGCCTATTTTCACATGTTAGACTTTATGAATGGCTGAAAAATGGCAAGGAGTGTAGAAAAGTAGTGGTTTGAAATCCTCTAAAATCGTCGAATTTGAACTGCCTAAAAAGGAAAGGGACGAATCAGTAAATTCTGGAAAACAAAAAAGCGTGTGAACCTTTCTTTTTCATGGTTTGATCTGAATACAATGGAATTTCAGCAAATTTAAAGTTCCCTTGCTAGAAAATGGAGTAAGAAAAACGTTTTTCAGATCAGTTTCTGTGTAAGTGGATGAGATAAGGAGAAAGGCGAGGTATCCGTCCACTGGGTGCACTTTGAGTTTGTACTCAGTGGGCTTGAGGGATGTGTATGGGGAAGTAGGAACGGGTTTAATGAAGGAATCGTCTGAAGAACCGCTCGACCCCAATTTCCCTCTTACATTATTCTTTCTCCGTCCCATGACTTCCAATTCCCTCCTAATGACTCACAAGAGATAACTTCAAAAAGGAACTCAGGAGAGAGATGAGGAGACATTCAGAAATAAAACTAAGGAAATCAGCCTCAGTAATCCATTTATAGAGAATTATTCAAAGAACAGGTGGAGAAAGTAGGATCCTGGAACTATTCCATTCAAAAACACTACTGGGTTTTACGCTCAAATTTTTATTGAGCTCTGAGCAGGTGGAGACGATGGAGGTGGGTCGGATGTGTACATTCGGAAACCTTGGCCCGTCATGTCACCGTCTTCCCTTGGCATACGCAGCTACTTTTAATTTCTCAAACTATTATTTGGCCCATTTCTATTCTTTCCTTTCCTCTAGGGACGAAAAAGAATCCTCCAAGTCAAGCAGACCGACTCAATCAGTCAGAATTTAAAATGAGAAATCCTTATTGGAGTGGAAAAGAATAGAATTAAAAAAGCTGGAAATTTTCAGAGCGAAAACTCAAGTAAAAAAAATAAACAAATTTTTAAAGTGTGAAGTTTTATAATTTTAAATAAAAAACAATATGCAATTTTTTGATTTTTTTTTAAAGTTTCGAACTTAAATTAAAGCTTAAAGCTCAAAAATTAAAGCTTTGCAAAAGCCAACTGAAACAAAATTCATTTAAAAAACGTCAAAAATTTTCTCAAATACTGAAAACAAAGGTATATGAAAAGAACTGCAAATTCCGTTGAAAAATAAAGAAAATTAAAAATCTGAAAGATTAAAAGGAAGAATTTTTGTAAATTAAAGAATTTAAAAATTTGAACGGCAAAAATCTCAACAAAATCGTGAGAAAAAAGTGAAATAATAACTGCAAAAAATTTTAATACAGGTCTAGAAAACAAGGAGAATTAAAAATCTGGTTAAAGTCTAAAAAACAAAAAACAAAAAAAAATTAAAATGCTCTAAAGAGTGTCGGTGAAAAACTTGTCTGTGAAAAACCTTGTTTTTTCTATTTGAGACTTCGTATGCAAGAATGAAATGGAAAAAGAAAACTTGCAATTTTTATTCTTTGTTTGTTCAACATTAAGTTTAACAAGGACAGACCATTGGAAGGAAGAAAGGGAAAAGGACCGAGTAACCCTTTCTTTGAAGCCTACAACCAATCGCTTTAGCAAAGGAGAAAGCGGGAAGGGGGGGAGTGTATGGATATAAAAACCAGAGTTTGCCTTGCTATTACTCCATCCTTTCATCTCCTAACATTCAGTTTCACTTTCTCCTGTTCAAACTTTCACTTCCTATTTCACAGACTCCACAACCAACGGAGCTCCCATCCATGAAAATCTAATGTGAGAAGAAAACAAGGAGAAAAAAGGAAGTTGGTCTAAAAAGCCATATACTGAAAATTGACTATTTTTTTTTATATATTTTTTTACGTTTTTGAAATGGGAGAAAGTTTTCTTAGTTTTTATGATTGAGTTGAGAGATGATGAATAAGGATATTCGTAATGATGAGGAAAGGGATCTGTCCAGGGGCCGTGGATGTGATAAAACTCCGAAAAAACATATGGTAGGATCAGAATCACTAAATTTTATACGTTTTTTTCTCAAACCCATTGTTTCTTAAATGTTTTATTACGACTGGGTCTACTGGTCCAGAAACCCAATGCGGTTGGAAGCCTCCTTGTCTTTCACGGCCAGTTCAGCTGGAAAAAATAAAAGTTAGAATCTCATTGTTTGGGAAGAAGGTGATAAAACCTTTTTTTTTTTTTACTTTTTTTTCATTCTTCTGAAAATGATAAGACTTTATCATTTTTAGAAAATAAGGTGTGTTCCTATCTCTTTTTTTTCTTTAAAAGTATTTTCTCACTTTCACTATCCCTTATTTTTTTCTTAAAAACAGATGGAGAAAGCGAAGAAGTTTCTCAGGGAGGCTTGAGAGATTAGAATGAAGGAGAGACAGAGTATCTTTTCCAATGATTTCTGTCTCCTTGAAGAGCTTTCACTCAAATTACTCCTTCCTTTCTCAGGAAAAAAAAAAGAAAAAAAAAACAACAAAGGTTAGTAGATTTTAGATTGAAATTGGAAATTGGGAAGAGACAGAATGAGAGAGAGTCCAGGAATGAAATGGATCCAGATGATGAGTAAGATTGAGCCGAGCAATTTGATCTCTACCTCATCTAATATAAAAGCATGGAGAAAGCTATTGCTATTCAGAGGAAGTCATTCCTTTTTTCTTGTTTTTCATTACGAGGTTTTTGGGATGAAGCGGAGATAAGTTGAGGGGATTTTATCCTTAAATTAAAATTCTCCTCTTCCTTTACAACCAATATAGACTTTCACCAGATTTTTCAGTCTTGTAGAATGAAATGAGGTGGAAAATGAGTAGAAGAGGGATTTAGCTCCATACTCTCTAACCCCCCTCCCGCCTCTAAACTACAGCAAATATCGTGCAATGTCTAGTCAAGTGGGACTCACCACGAAAGTAATTTTCTCTGGTTTTCTGGTTGATAAAAACACTGAGAGATGCGTGTAAGTTTTTCATTTCGAGGTGTAATGACAAAGTACTGAAAAAGGGAGTGGCAAATGGCAAAAGGCGCGTCATAACAAAAAATAGTATGAGGAATAGAGTTAGCGATTTCGTTGCGGTGGGCCCTAAACTAGCGCAACCGAAAAATGGCTTTTCTGAATGAGAAGACTCTACTGCAATTCCCAATTACGCTTTTCGAGAATCTCGAATCGCAACCTGTTTTCTGCCAAAACAAGTCGCTATTTGCAAGAGCCTCAAGTGAAGCCTGCAAACACTGAGCTGGAAGCATTCTGAAATAAATGAATTTGAAACCCTGGAGCCTGGAAATGGATCAGGAAAAAGGGGGAAGATTTCGAAGTTCTTGAAAAGGGGGTTAGGGTTTTGACCATTAAGGTTTGAAATGGCCACTATCTTAGTAGAGTTTTTCTGGAGATGTTTTAGTTTTCTTTTGTTGTGAGTAAATTACACTGATCAAGTTTTCATGAAGAGAGGGTGTGGTTCGACTCTTTCACCAAATTTTCTAAGCCCATTACAAAGAATTAGAAAAGAGATTTAGAAAGAGATTTCTTTGTTCTGCTTCAGCGGAAACGGAGCTCATTACTCCTTCCTTTCTTATAGTTTGAAACTTGAAAATTTCTTTGAAGATCTTGTTCTGAAGGCTTTAATCTCTTACGGACTCAATCTAAGGATAATTAGTTGGGAAACTAGAAATATACAAGGGACGGGATTGTTATAGGAGTCACAGTCACAGGTGGGTTGAAAAGTCAGAGTGAAAACACTCAATTTCTCAAAGTGAATTTAGAGTCTCTTGTCGTGCTGAGTAAGCCTCTTCCCCTCATAATAATTATTTCCGACTTTAGCCAATTTCCTAAAGTTTTTAATGGCGCGAGCTATTTATGCAAATGCCGATGTTAGTCTGTCCGGCCGTCCGGCTGGCCGCACCAC
>JABASM010001698.1:0-13382 GCA_019776545.1 Brachystomella parvula | reverse complement strand
CTCTGTGAGAATCGGGCGAGAATCTCTCATTTTTCTCTTTGGGCGATCTTCCACATAAACGGGACCACTTTTCTCTCCCTAGTGCGATAACTTGTCAAAGTTAATTTCAGGGTAGCCAATTTGAGAAAAATGAAGAAACGCATGCGCGTCTTGAGCGAATCCGAATGCAGTGACTTGGATTCCACTTGTGACAGCCATGTCGACTCTCTAGCGAGCAGTGGCTCAGACAGAGATGTAGAAAGCGAAAATGAGTCGGAAGACTGGGAATCTGAGGGAGGAAACCCTGAAGGTCAACAAGCAGTTTTTAAAAGAGGTTTGTAGGTTCGATTCCACTGTGGATTTTTTTAGGAAATAGGCAAATGGCTTATTTCCCCGTTGCCTAAGGCAATGGGGTTTCCCCGTCCGAAATTCGGTCTGTTTCTGGGGTCTGCGGCACGATCCTCCCTTTCCTTATTTTTCCATCTCTCTTGATTGATCTCTCATTTCATGCATCCGGCGGTAGATCTAATTCGGGAATCAGAATTCTTGAATTTCAAAAAAAAAAAACAAGTTTTTTAAAAATTCTTAAAAAAGGAAGCCCAGATAAAATAATTTTTTTGAGGTGTGTCGTCAGCTGTGAGGCGTCATGAGTGAAAGCGGTAGTGAAGGGTCTCACGACGAAGAGGTTGATGTCAAGCCAATTCTAATTGAGTGGACGACGTCACCTTGTTCTTCATCTGCATCAGCTGGGTCAGAAGGTCATCTCCTATGCCACGGTCACGGTGACAGCCTCTTAGCCAATTGTAGCGACAACGAGCAGGATGACATTGAAACAGACCAACTCGTTGAGGATGACGAGAATGAAGAGGGTGCGTCTGGAATTGTATTTCTGTAATTAGGGAAAGTTTTTAATTGATTTTAGAGTTGTACACTTCTGGTCACCTCCAATAGTGCTCAACTAGCAGGTTCAGTAGCACTGGCATGGGCTGAGGCACGATTATGAGGAAAATTGATCGTCAGCGTATCAGCTGATTATAGTTCTTGACTTGTTTACCATCAATCTAATCTTTGTTTATCTTTTTTTTTCTGGACATCAGCAGGACTCATGGATCTCTGTAAGCAATTTGCTTCATTTGCGTAAAGTTTTCTTGCATGTGCGAATTCAGGAAGGCTGTAGGCACTTGCTGTTGAGATTTTTTGCATAGGCTTAATTTGCCTAATTAGCCTCTGTCTCTATGCCTACGTCTTTGGTTGTCTGCAAGAGTAGCGTTGACGCACTGCTATTTGATTTTGTGTAGATTCGCAATGTCGCTTGACGTTGAACTTGAAGTGATGAGAAATGAGAGTAATTTTTGTTTTATTTTTACAGGTATGAAACCAAGGGAAGGGAAGGATATGGTACTTGGAGGCCTCACAGCACCAGCCGACGTCTTCTGTTCTGTTCCTGGGCGACTGTCCCTCCTCAGTTCGACATCAAAATACAAGGTGACGGTGGGTGAGGTACAGCGACGTCTCTCTCCACCTGAGTGCCTCAACGCCTCACTTCTCGGCGGTGTTCTTCGAAGGTGAATTTTTTGGTCATAGAAAATACAAATGCTTAGGAGCCTGAGTTTACAAGTGATAATTAGGAGTTGTTATAGTCCCTGGACAGCTAAACTGGTTTTGATATCAATTGATAGGCACCCAATCACGACGGTCCTTGTCAATCCTCCCAAAAATTCTCCTCCGTCCTCTACCCACCCGGTAATTTTCGGATTGAGAATATCCCGAACTGAGAAGTTTTTGTGAATTTAGTAATAACCTGTAATTAGGACTTTAGAGGGTAAGCCCTATTATTAGGAAAGGAGAGAATCCCTTTGGAAAATTCCTAAGTACCCCCTACCTATTCTAAAAAATCAGTGTACAATGAAGCCAATTGAAATTACTAGACTCGATGGACTAGAAAAGCTGATGGAAAGGTAACCCTTTGTGATGGTTTGCGCAAGTCCAAGGACTGAGATAACGTAAACTAATTTTATAAAGACAGGGTACTTGGTATATACGCTTGGTGATTTGATGGACTTGGAAATTGAAAAACCCTTAGTTTTGATATCGTGAAGGAATTTTTAATTTTTCTCCCTCTCATCCTTTTTAGAAATGAAGACAAAGGAGATTCATTTTCTTGTGGATGATTCTTGAGGTAGTAGTGAGATGAGGATTAGAGAAGAAAAAAAAGTTGATTAATGCACTGAGCTCCTTGTTTGAAATTTTGTGAGGCTAGGATTTAATTAGATGTCAATTGAGGAGAATGAAGTGAGATTTGAATTCTTAAAAGGAATAGGCAGGAACCCTGTAAATCTTCCAATTTGCTTCCTTCTATCTGAACCTTGGCCATTGAGTAGAAAGATAAATTGAACGCACTGGGGCTCATAAACTTCTTCACCACCACGAAAACAAAAATAATTATTACAGGTAGAAGTTTCTTATGCAAAACTAATTTCCAATATAGTTACACCTTGGCACACCACTAATTCTAAAGGAACGGGTTTAAAAGGCTTAAATCTGGCTTGGCAGTTCCTCTTAAATCTGAGTTTTAAATTACTCCTAGGAAAATTTAGGTTTTGATTAAAATTTTATGAAAGGAAGAATCTTATAGGGGAGGGCTCTACTAATTCTCTTAATTTCTGAAAAATAAAATATTCTGGAGAGGTTTGAAATTTTCATGCCATAATCCGTGGTAGGTGTCATTTATTTGGCAGGTGTGGAATTTCGCGTGCGTAGTGGTGGGCTATGAGTTTAACGAATGGAGATAAATGAGTTGAGCAATCTTAAATCGTGGTAGGTTTTCCTATAATGGGTAAATTCATATGTTAATTACTTCCATTAACCTGACTTGGAGTTTGTTGGTTTAAATTAATGGCTTTTCTGCATCCTCCCCATTTGCAATTTTAATTTCTATTTTATTAATTTTTATATCACCTCTCCTAATCAAATATTCTTAAATCCGAAGCACCCTGGAAGAACTTGTAGCGTGTAGTCAGAGTTTAAAAAAAAATTGGGGTTAGGATTGTAGTGAGATGAGTGGTGTTTCGTGGCTTGATTTTGATTATTTATAGTTTCCAGCTACTGTGTGAGAACTAGTTATCATGCTCGAATCAAGTGAGAATTCCAGTAGCTGGAAAATTATTGTAGGGTTCCTTTAATCACGATTTTACTCTTGGTAGGTAGAAAAACTTGAAGATTTGGTTATTATTAAACAGAAGCTCTGAGAAAGACAGGTGGTAGTTACTTAGCAAACTAACATTTTTTATTTATTTTTTCAGAGCGAAATCTAAGAATGGTGGAAGACTTCTAAGGGAAAAACTGGAGAAGATTGGACTCAATCTTCCAGCTGGACGACGCAAGGCTGCCAATGTCACTCTACTCACCTCACTCGTCGAAGGTTAGAAGAATAGAGAATAGGCGTAGTAGGCAGACTCCTTTCTAGTCCACTGGACTTATGAAATTGATGTTATTAATAAGGAAATCAAGTGGAAATACTTATATTGAGCAGAGATTTCCTTTGAAGACTTTTATTAAAAAAAAACAAGAGGAGAAGCTGAGTGGAATTTTTTTTCGAGGAGAAGAAGCGGTCAGTCATTGGATCAAACTCTAACTTTTTTCTTGTATTTTCAGGAGAGGCTATTCATCTCGCCAGGGATTTCGGGTACGTCTGTGAAACCGAGTTCCCAACACGCCAAATTGCAGAATACATGACCCGTCAGCATACAGCAGACCCTGGTGAAGCCTACAGAAGGAAAGAAATACTCCTTGCTACAAAGTGAGTAACACTTAAACTCAAAATAAGATGATTCTTGCTGATTTGATGATTTTTTTTAAATTCTAGGCAAGTAACAAAGGAGTTGACAGATTTGTTGAATCAAGATCGAAGTCCCCTCTGCAACACGCGACCCCAGCTTCTCCTTGACCCCTCAGTCCAGAGGCACTTGACTCATTTCTCCCTCATAACGCATGGGTTTGGGTCTCCAGCCATGGTTGCAGCACTCACTGCGTTTCAGAACTACCTATCAGAGTCACTGAAGCAGCTCGATAAGGTTTACCCGTCTGGAAACAGTATCCCTCTAGGTGACCCAAATAAATTAGACAAGGACTCGAAGAAATAGCAACTCAGCCTCATCCCTTCAACCAAAGAAACTTAACTTATTAGAATTTTTTTATTCATCCAAATATTGTAAATTCCGCAATGCCAAATCCTTTTTAAGTTTCCTTGTGAAATTTATACAGTTCTTCTACCAAAACCTACTATTTTTCTAAAAGAAAATCCAGCCCCCTCCGTCATCTTCATACTTACAGCGACCCCGCCTCATGAGATCGACCAACTCCGCGTACAGACAACGACAAACGCTTATGACGATACTGGAGGAGCGGCCATGAGGATTTTGTGAAACTGAAGGTTGTACTCTCAGCTCCTTCTCTCATTCAGTTAGCCTTAATTTATAATAGACCTCAGTTGTTTCTTGTGATTGATTACCAATAATTTATATTAGTTATTTAATTTATATCAACCCTATATTGTCCGAGTGTATTAAGCAAGTAGGATAATACTTGATCCAACGTTAACTTAATTATTATCTCCCGTAAGCAGTATTTGTATATGTATAGACTACAAAAAATCTTTACCTCATTTCGTCCGTGCCACTTATAGTTGATAAAAATTAATTCAGTTTTTTTTATATAAGCTCTTTCTCTTAATAATTAAGAGATAAGACTGCTCCGATAATTTACTTTAAAATCTCAGCTATGTTGCAATTCTATTATTTAAATTATAGGTAGTATATATTATACGAAGCGATTTCTTGGAATTTCTAATTATCCTAGCTGAATTAGCGATAACTCTCAAACTCTATTGTAAAAAATTGAGCGTGCAATATTTAAGGATATAAATTCATTATCAATGAATTAAAATTTGGAAGTTACACGAAGTAGGAAGGGTTTTTTTTTTTTGTTAAAAATAAAACGTACTTAAAATATACACCGGGCTGAAAATATCCTTCACGTCATTTCCATGCAGTAAAATTAAGATTTATTTTTTCTTTGTAAAAAAAAAAGTGAAAAACATCTAGCTACCTGAGTCGCATGTGTCAAGCGCTTGGAATAAGGGTAAAGCTAAACTTAAAATTATTATTTGTCTTAAATTTTTGAAATTCAAAGTTGGGCTTCCCAATGTTTCACAATACTGGATGAACCAATGCGCCTGAGACCTATAATATAAATCCAAAATTAATTTTAATTGCTCAAAGCATGCGCAGTCATCACTTACCATGCATTTAATTCCACAGACAGCTTGTGAGGTTATGAGCATGAGGATGAGGGATGTCAAGCCCTGGACTGTCCCACACAAAGCCATGACTCCGCCGAGGCTGGCCACAGTAATACCCTCAGCCAAATCTGAAAAGATTCAAATATTAGTCAAGCTCATGTCTGATCAACTGAAATCAAAGCCTGGATTTCACTTACTTCGTGGACACTCCTCTGCAGGCTGGTACTGCATGCAAGAACCAAAGACTGCAATGATGTAGTACGAGATTCCAACGAGCGGTACGGAGAGAACGAACTGGAGCGTTTGCAAAATGAAGATGATGACAGTGCTGTAAATGAGAAATCAGGTTGAGAAAACTATACAGAAATACTACAGTGTACCTTGGATAAGTGGAACTCTCGGTTTAGTGGGACTGCTAAGCCCGGTCCCGGCTGAGGGATAGGGGTTTTACATTTTAAGCACTTGCTATAAGTGGGACTCGGCTAACTGGGACACCTCGGTTAAGTGGGACGCCTGTGAGCGGTCCCAACAGAAAATTTTACGTCATGTAACTGACTATGAGTAAAAGGGAAGAGAAAAGCCTGAAGAGACAGTTCATGAGCGGCTTTTGCTTACAATAGTCATCTCTACTTACCACTTCCCTTCACGGCGAGCGCAGTAGTACGTTGCTGCACGCCTTATAAGCAACTATCGCAGAGTAAATATCGGCATAAAGCACATAAAATTTTGTAAGATAATTGAAATTTTGAAAATATTTTCAAAGTATATGGATAGTCAGACGCCAAAGTATGCGGCTCCGTTGGAATTCAATGAAACTTGGCAGGTAGCTAGCCCAGAATCTACCTTCAACTTTGGTACGAGACGAAAGTGGGGCATTGATATTGTGACCTTTAGGGGTCACTAAAGGTCATGGACAAGTAACACATCGACCGAAAGGGCTTGGTCTCTTGATTCTAAAAACTTTAGCATACTTGACTATTCTGACCCAATGGACGCTAGAGGTCCCAAAAAGTTATCTGGCACATTTGCTGACCCAGCGGCTATGTTTCAGCCAAAAAAATCAAACATGTGACATATTGTTACAGTCAAGAGATCAATTCCTTTCGATTGATGTGTCACTTGTCAGGATCCATGTCAAGTCACTGACCTTTGGTAAACAAGGTGTCGAGCGTTGGCATGTTTGAACATATTCAAATGAATTTCAAAGTTTTGTGTGATTAAAGTGGAACTATTTGTAACTGGGACTACGCGTAAGTGGGACTTCTTTTGTCGGTCCCTTGGAGTCCCAGTTATCCGAGGTCCACTGTATTAAAAAAAATTACTTGCCTCTGGGCTGACTGCTTGAGAACGTAAATGGTGAACATCCCAGTAAGCATCCAGTAAAAACCTCCCCAAATCCCAGCTCCAATGTTGATCCCCGTCTCGTTAGCCATTGTCCAGATCACAATCTGTCAAATGGAAATACTACTATCAACGGATGCAGTGCACTTAAAATAAAGGAAGCTTACCTGACAGCTGAAAATGAGAATTCCAAGGATGATTCCTGTCAAAGCGCAGTGCATGATGGTGGCAATGTCAGCTGGGCTAAGGGTGAGGTCTGCTGGTGGTTGAGGCATAGCTGGATCATTGTAGTTCACGGCTTTGACATTCCTCGGGACAGCTATGCGGACGTGCTGAGCCTTCTTATTGTAAGTGGAGTTTCCCTGATGATTTGGGTAGCCGTTCGACTGCGCCTGGTTGTTACTTCTGTTCTGATTTGAGGAATACTGGTTAGAATTGTTGCTGGAGGTTGCTGGAGTATCTGTACACCAGTCGTCAGCTTCCAATGATAAGTTTGCATTACCAGGCCTGGAGGAAGAACTGTTGTAGACGGGGGTGGCTCCGGATCGATTGCTGTTCGTGTTCGCATTGTAGACAGTGGTGGCTCCTGATCGATTATGATTCGTTGTCCCACTGCTGTTCGGATTGTAGACGGTGGTGGGTCCTAAAACAGACGCAGTACCTCTGGTATTCGGATTAGCAGATGAACTCCTGCTGTTTGGTTGAGAATCGCTGCATTCATACTGCTCCTACAAATCCAAAACAAAAAAAAACCAAGTTAACTGCATGAAAAATACAGTACGAGACTAACCTCTTTAGTTTCACCATACGCCAAAACGTAACAATTGTACGCGTTGTAAGCATTCAAGCTGATTTGAGCAATACTAGAGAGCATCATGATTAAATTCGTGGTAAGGATGACAGTCGAGGACCCAATAAGTGCCTCTCCTTCCCCTGCAAACCAAAACAATGGTAATTTCAGCCCTAGCATAGTCAGCCTTGAAGTAATGTTACGATTTACCCCAGATTTACCAGAGAATGTTCATTAAATCTTACCATTTGAATTTAAAGACCATTTAAATGGATAGACTCCAAAAATTAGGCAAGCCGCAATGAAGAGTGGAATTCCCATGGTCGCTGAAACGATTTGAATGATTAAAACTGCGAGCAATCTGTAAGGTTACAATAAGGAATCAATGGCAGTTGGCATGAATGAAGTGTCGGAGGGTGGAAGGCAGAGCTTATTGAATGTACCCATTGAATGTACAGCGAGTGGACCAGAATAAAATGACCCCGGCTGAAATGAGGAAGATCCACGATGTCCATAAGCCCGTCAGAGATTTTGTTGCGAATGGATAAGAAAAAGCGATGGCAGCCGTCTGAAATTCCAATTATTAATTCTAAGGGATCTAGATTTAGGCAGGGCTTTCCAGGTGCGTTCGTTAAATACTTTGCAAAAATTCTGGTTGTACTTTACCTGGCTAAATAGGATGATAATTCCAAAGACAATTTCAGCGTAAGCCACCCGTCGAATCCTTTTAATTTGGGATTTCACGGTGACGTAGTGAAGGACATCGGGAGACACTCCTGGTCTCTCCAGGTTTCCTTCCCGTGGTTGTTCCATGGTAAAATCCCTTGAATCTCCAAAAAATTCTTCGATTTTTGACAATAGGCTTTTAAATCCACTAATTCCAGGGAAATTATTGAAAAAAGTCAATTTTGGTATTGACGGGCCAGCAGCTCGGATGAAACTGGAAGACTGGATTCGTTGTTTAGTCGTCGTCTCCGTCGCCGGGTTATGCTTAAAAGTGGTGCGAATCGTGGTGGGTCTCTCGATTCAAGAAATTCCAAGAAGAAAGACTGGAGGAGAGTAACAGCAAGAATCAAAATATTCAACAAGCACTTAACCCCCTATCTATAATTCTATCATAAAAATTATTCCTTCATCAGCATTTTCATTTCCCATTCATCCATCCGTCGTCGTCTTCAGTTCTGACTCACCGAACCCACGCGTCTTCAGATTTCTTGCAAATTGCTTTTCCTTTTGCTAAGAAAGAAGGAAACTACAGGTTTTCACAAATCAAAATTCAATTAGCAAAATTCAATCTTACCGTAAACGAAAAAAAGGTCGACTTCCTTTCTCAACTTGAATCCTTGCAGTTAAAATATTCGTCCTCTGAATCGAATTTTCAGTTCTCTTGGTTTTGCTTTTTACGTTTTTCTGAGTGAAAGTCTTCTGAACGAAATAATGGGAAGTGAAAGGAGAAAGTAAAATATAGGAAAGAAAAATTGAAAGTTGTTGAGAAGAAAGCATTTCCTCCCTATTTCCTATAACCCATTATCAACTTTTGCATTTGAATAAGTAAAGACTATTGATGAAAAACTTGGGAATTATTGGGCACTGGGTCTATAAAATTGACTTTCGATCTTTTTATGATTATTTTCACGAGATACTCAAAAACCACTGAATTTTCGAGCATACGCTTCCATGTAAAAAATTCCCTCAGCAAAAACTCCCTAAAATCTTTTATGTAAAAATCTCGTACGAAAATCACCTCACGTGAAAATCGCCTCAAGTGTAAATTTCCTTTTATAAAAATCATTTCTAAAAATCAAATAAAAAATCAGCTTAAACAGCAAACTTAAAATTCTTATGAAGGAATTTCAGGGTATTTTCGCATGAGGAAATTTTCAGATTAGAAAGGGATGCTTAGCTAACGCTGTCTGAGGGGAGGTGCTCAGCCACCTGTAGACTTCCGTTGTTGTTGCTTAGGGACCTCGTCATATGAGGTGATGATGACAGGTGACAAGAAAAAAAGACGACGCACACTAAAGCAGACGGAAACCGGAAGTGAAGTATTCTCATTGGCTCAGAGTTGACAGGATGACAGAGGAAAAGAGGAATTAATTGTGCTTGCATAACAATGGGATTGAAATCAATCCTACTCCCAATCAAATTGCATCCTTTTCCTTTCATAAAAATCAGCAAATAAATGACAATAGTCAGTCTGCTTAATGTGTATACGCACTTGAACATAAACAAAAGGAGAAAAGCATGGGGGAGTACGGAGTAAGCAAAACTTGCGTCGAGTAAAATTGAACCTTAATTTTCCAAATAATTTATTGCTTAAATTCAATTGGATTTTGAACAAGAGATTTTTGAGAGTATAAGTCACCGGGGTGAAATTCAAGGAGGAAATATAATAATTCTTTTGGGGAATAGGTTGCTAAAAAATGATTCTTGAATTGATCCTTTTCTTTCGTTTTTGTATTCCTGAAGTGAAAGTCCTCTTCAAATATCATGGTCCCTGGAGGTGGGATGCTGGGACTCATCTCTTTCAAATCCGCCGCAGCAACCTAATCTCATTTCTATCCTACTCTTATGTAATAACCATCCCAATTCCTTTTCTTCCTTTTGTCAAAAAAAAATCCGTGAAAGTCTTCTTGCTAAGTTATGATATTTTTATTGGAATTGAAGACTTTGAAAAGATCTGGTCATGAATCTTTTAAAGCACAATAGCAAACCAGCTCAATTCAATCCTTCGTTTCAGCTTCCTGTTCCGTGTTCGACAATTCGAAAACAAGGCCTTAAAATAATGCTCTAACTAGAAAATAATTGACATCATTCTAACATTTCAAAATTCTCATCTAAAAAAGTTAATTTTATTTCGTTCGAGCCATTCCTACGAGGAGAGTGCAGCTTTGATTAAAAGCTGGTGAGTTTGATTGGGATTGGGATCCTAAAGTTTTTCATTCATGACTTTTTCTGATTTCTTTTAAAAACAAGTATTGAATTCGTACTAACTTTCAAGAATCCTGTTAGTTCTCCTTTTCAAATCTTCTTATTGGATTGAAATAACCTAATTTTGTGCAAGTGGGAATTCATTCAATTCTTGAGGTTTTTTGCTTCCGCAGGTTGGAACTTGGTAAAGTAATCCAAAAAAAAATTCAAGAGTCCAAACAAAATCCACCCGACTCAAATATAGAAGTTTTCTCCCCAAAAAACTTTCTTCTCAATTCCAGAGTCTCTTCAGTTTGGAGTCTGAACTCATCGCAGACGGATCTCACTCCTCTCCCTGTTTCCTCAATTTCAGAATTATACCTTCGAAAATCATTTTCCTAAATTAAGTCAACGAAAATTCCAATTTGATTTCAGGTGAGAAAGATTTTCGGTCTTATTTTTCCAGATTTTTTTATTTGTTGGTAATTATTCCTCTGTCAATTTTATCGTGGAAGAGGAGGGCTGGAATTTCACAGTAAATTTGTCAGGAGCCGAGCAAAGCTGAGAAACTAATCTCCTTATCTTTATTGCCTCTGAGTCTGGGTGACGAATTCCGTTTTCCAAGAACACCAGAGCTCATTAGCTCATAATGAACAAAACAATCCACAATCCAGATCCTTTATCACGTAGAAAATAGAAAAACAGGCGACGAATTGCTCATATTCTTCCTTCCTTTGTCTTCTGCTAAAACCTAAAATTTTAGAAACATAAAAACAGGGATAAATTATGGGCTCGTAAATATAAGGAAAAATATACGAAAAGCATTAATTTTGCAGGCATTCCTCCTATACAAATATTTTGTTTTGGGTGGGTGGTGATTCTTTTAAAAATTAAAAGTAATTCAGTTGCTTTAATTTTTCTTAACCTAATCTCCCTCTGTCCAAAACATGTGTTCAGAATCTTTAATTTTTATAGCACTAACCTAAAAATTTAAGACAAAACAAAAAAAACTAGGATTTCGTGCTTGATGGCACTATTGCAGCGTATGGCAGAATTATTGGTAGCGTGAATACCCATCGTTTCCTATGTTGTCCCATTAGAAGAGGTAGATTTAAGTGCTTTTAGGATTAAACATTCCTCCATCTGATTCTGAGCTGAACAAAGAGTAAATCCAAACAGAATTGATAGCGAAATTAAAGGACTCCTCCGTTCTTCGTGGCTAAGAAGATGAACAAGCACTAGCACCCCCCCCCCCTCCTTCTTTTCTTCTTTCCCCTAGATTCAATTGAGAGCAATCGAGGGAAAAGGAAACAATTTCATTTGAAGACACTTGACTCGAGAGTCCATTCAAAATTACCGTAGCCACCACCTATTTCTGCCCCCCTATCAACTATGGAGGATAAAGTAAATTCGAAATTAGGATTTGGCTCGGTCTATTTTAATCCCTTTGAAACATGCAGTAGGACATTAGAAGAAATCCGGTTAATTAATTT
The DNA here is from genome assembly GCA_019776545.1 of Brachystomella parvula. NCBI lineage: Eukaryota > Metazoa > Arthropoda > Collembola > Poduromorpha > Brachystomellidae > Brachystomella > Brachystomella parvula. The sequence goes on along the minus strand of JABASM010001698.1, from coordinate 1,570 downwards.
CTAGGATTCTGTGCTGGATTTTTCTTTGTTCTTCTCACGCGTTACCCCAGGTTTCATGCGAAAATCCCTTTAAGCAAAATCCCGTTTTAAGGAAATTCCCTCCCGTGAAAATCCTGTAAAAATCTTACGTGAAAACCCAATTAAAAATCAAGATTCGCAGGGCTGTTGAACTGAAGGACCCCATAGTTACACCGGTCCCATGTGAAAATCCTAAAAATAAAAATCGCAAATGCGAAAAATTCGAATATGGGAAAATCCTAAGTATGTGAATATCTGAAATGGAAAAATTACAAGTTTGGCAAGGAGTGTTGAGTTAAAGAACCCCATGCTTGGAAGCCTAACAGCCAATTAAAGTAACAACTCAAAAGTCCCTGCAAACTTGTAATTTTCCCGTTTGGGATATTCACATACTTGGGAATTTCACATTTTTGAAAATTTCACATTTGGGATTTCCACATTTATAGGATTTTCACATTTGGGATTTTCACATTTGGGATTTTCACATTTGGGATTTTCATAATTGGGATTTTTGTTATAGGGATTCTCACCTGACACAGCACCGGTTACTGCCAACTACCTGAGCTGAGGTATAAAAGCTGTAAAACACAATTCCATTCACAGGGACACAAGATGGTAGTAACAATTCCAGCTCAATAGTATATCTGAATTTTATAATTTTTACAAGGAATTTTCACATGAGGGGATTTTCACGCGGGGAGATTTTCGTATGAGGGGATTTTTAAGCGACGGGATTTTCAGAAAGTGGATTATCACAGTGAGGAAATTTCCACAGACTGGATTACCACGTAGAGAACTTTTCACCTGTCACAGGTCTCCCACGTGTTCTTTGACGTGAATTTCGTGGAGACATCCGCCTCAGAGTGGGACTTAATAAATTAGGCATGAATAATCTAATAGTCGTGAGAGAACTCAAAAAGACGACAGTTTAGACACATTCAATTTCCCCAATTTCTACTGCCAATCAGAATAAATTCATTTCCAAGAAATTCCATTCCTCGACTTTCACTAAGGAAATTCTCTCAAGCTTTCAATTAGGATGGGGACACACTTTATTTGCTTTTAAAAATGACGCGCTTTCGTCAAATGTTGATCAATTTAAATGAATCTTGTGAGGTATGTTACACCCTTCCTAAGTAACATCCATGAATTTTTACAGATTTTTTTCTCCCATCTTCGTGGAAAAAATGGCATCCGAATACGAAAGTGCCTTAAAAAAGTTTTCCAGAGCTTCCAGAATCCGATTTGGGGTCAAAACAGCGATAACTTGTTCAAACCGATTCAGTTTTTGCAAAAGCTTGGCAACTAGGAGTTATCTTTTTCTTGTTATCACAAATTTAATCAGTCACGCCAAAGAAACTGAACGACAAAAAGGAAATTTTTTTTTCAGCAAATGCTGCTAAAAGCAGCATTCGCCATCATTCGCATCATTCCATCATCATTCGCCGCACCGTACCCAACACACTGAGGCAGCGCCGGAATGCACAATCACGGGAACGTTTTTACCCTCAAGCTATTTATAGCGAGAGGGTATAGGGATCGTCAGGGGGGG
>JABASM010001697.1:0-13383 GCA_019776545.1 Brachystomella parvula | reverse complement strand
TTTATTATTAATATTTCATTATTATTTGAATCTATTTCCGTTTTAAGCGTAACATTTTTTGACAAAATGATATAATACGGAGAAACGCCCCAAGGGGAATAGGTTGCTTAGATACCTAATAACAAGCTTAATATAGTTTATGAAAACTACTGTATTGAAACAATTTTCAGCCTATGCTGCGGAGACACTTACTCCTAATGAGCAGTTCCCCGAAGATTTGTCTGGAGCACTAGCCACCATGTATAAGATTACTAAAATATATTTTTATTTAGGAAGCTCTGCGTGGACTAATAATCAATTGCACCTATCCCTCTTAACCCACTCAATAGCTGCCATACGGCACAGGCTGAGCATGTACCCACTCAAGTTGCGTATCTTGATGAAGGCATTCCAGACACTGATTGCTCTATCTATATAGCTGTCTGAAAACAGACGGAAGTGTGAGGATGAGCTGAAGAGAGCCATCTTACTTCGATTCCTGGTTACGCTCCTTGACTTTGAAAAATTGTGAGACGCCATTAATGGATATTATTGCGCATTTGCATTAACAGATTATATTCGGGTTTCTCTTTCAAGCTGAGGATATTGTAGGCATAAGGCATCCCATAACCTAACGCAGGTTGATTTAACTCTGAGTTGCATGACGCAAGAACGCCTATGAAAACGCCGGGACGAGTAATTTTAAGAGAGCAAGAGTCGATCTACGTTAGACTGAATTTTGTCCAGCGTAAAAGCTTGTCAGCCCCAAATTGATAGACAGAAGTTCAACTGCGATAGCAGGTACGCATTGAGGAGCAGCTGAAAGGAGAGAGTGTTCAGTGACCTCCTGATTCTGTTAATCCTCCCACAGGCTAAGCTGACTTTGGTGGAGGACATCGTTGGTGTGAAGACTGAAAGTAAGGGCCGGATTTAGGATTATGCCCAAGTATTTGAACACTTTTACTCGGTTAATTGAGTAAGTACCACATTGCAAACTTTCCATTGGAACTGGACTCCGATCACCAGATTCCTCACAAATCATGAATTCAGTTTTTTTGTAGTTTATTTGAAGGCCATTCGACTTATCGCAGAGTTGAAGATTATAAATTTCTCCCTTCACATTCTGAATGGCCCCTTACGGATTTTCATCGCATGAGAATACGGCTAGATCGTCAGCATAAAAGATGTGATAAAGGTTCTTCAGTTGGAGGACATCATCAGTATTCCGGATAAAAAGGGAGAACAAGAGTGGACCCAGCACTGATCCCTGTGGGACACCTTGACTGATGTCGAGAAGGCCATAATTACTATCATTCACTTTGATTTTCAAAATTCTTTGTGACAAACAATTCTGGATCAACGAAACAAGGAAAGGAGGGAGCTGAAACTTGTTTTTCAGTTTTTCAATCAGCTTTTGATGCGACACCGAGTCAAACGCTTTCTCGAAATCGACAAAGACCACTGGAACTTTTCCTATTCGTTTGTCAATATTGGAGTAGATGAATGTTGTCAAGGATTTGATTGCGCTTTCGCACAAATGGCTAGCTCTGAAACCTTGCTGCTGCACTGAGTAGAGGCCGTACTGGTCAAGATGACACTGCAGACGGGATTTTATCACCTTTTCAAAAACTTTGCTGAGAAAGGAGGCATTAGTTATAGGCCTGTAGTTTGTAGGGTCATCCTTTCTTCCTATTCCTTTGTAGAGAGGAGCAATTAGCCCCACTTTCCAGTGATGAGGGTACAGACCAGTGTCAAGAGAAGACTGGAACATGATCATTATCGACTCTACCAGACTATCGACTATTATCCCTTTAATAAAGATGGGAGCAACTTCATTAGGAGCAGCAGAAGTCAATTTTGTCCTGAAAATGGCATAGAGAACCTCCCTAGTACCCACTGGAGCTAATGCGCTTTCAACTGGCGGCCTGAATAGAGGGCATGAATAACAGTCAATGGATGTATCTTCAGTGGCTGGACCAACGATCTGACCGCAGGCCGCAGCTTGGGAAGACGACAAAAATGAAGTTGCCAAGATTTGGGCCATGGTACAGGAATCACTGAACGCCCGTTCTTTCCCCTTTCTTTTGTACGGCGCTCAGTCTCACTCTGCCTCTTCCCAGTGTTCACTTCCGCCAGGGAGGGCGATGAAAAATGTGAGTGGGCGACACGGGTTTGTGTGGTTGTGAGCGGGTGGCTGCTATCGCGACCTTAATGAATCATACGGTACCGGGTGTGTATGGAGGTATACCAGGTGTATACGGCATATACGCATATGTACCATATACAAATATGGGCAAAAATTTGTAAAACTTCACCAATCGCTTAGATACTTAATTGTATACGGCATATACGCATATGTACCATATACAAATAAAATCAAAAATTTGTAAAACTTCACCAATCGCTTAGATACTTAATAGTGAACAACTAGGGACCCTAAGTAACTCTCAAACCAAAAATCAAGTCAATCCGATTACCCGTTTCTGAGAAACAGATTTTCGGACGGACGGCTGGACATTGCATTCGCATGAATGGCGCTCGCGCTATTCATAATTAAGCTCTCTCGACCAATCAGAGCGAGTTCCAATTCAGACGTCATGTAAAGCTGTGCTGGACTCGAATTTTTTCATCGGGGCGGAACTAAGGGGTGTGCATTGGTGAAACTCATGCTCAAGGTAGGACAGCATGTCTACTACAGCTGCGCCAAATTTTAACCCCATGTGCCCCTGAGCAAGCATACCATTAACAAAAACAGCTTGAGGGTACAGCGTCTTAGCATATTCCACGAAGAATTTTGCCGCCTGAACACATGACAACAGAAAAAAAAGCATTTGTTTATTAATATTATTATTAAAATGTTAGGAAAAACTGAATGCATTTTGGTAGTTCATCAGTACTGAATTTCGCATAATTTTCTAGTAGATTCCGTAGATGTGGGAGTAGTGGTAGAAGAAGAGGAGCGGTATTCATAGACGTTAGTCTGACGCAGAAAGAGAAGGAGGCATCCAGTAATAAAAGGAGAAATGGGTAAGTAAAAATCGACATCAGTGATGACAGTGGTTAGAGGTTGAAATGCCGATGAAAAGATTTTCTTGATTCTTGAATTTCCCTTAGAATCCCCCTTACCTTCTGCTGCTAATATTAGTGCTATGAGTGGAAACTTTCCGATTTCTATGAGCAGTGGGCCCCGCCGACGACCTGGCTCACAAATTATGCCTGTTCAAAACTACGTTTCCAACAAGGTAAAAGCATAAAAATGAAAAGTCAAACCAGGCTTCTTCTTCTGCAAAATTTTCGCAACTAAAAAAAAAGTAATCATACAAGCCTTGAATATCTCAGAAGACCTTGGAATAATTTAAGGCTTGATTCTGTAGAAAGGGTTTTTTCTAGAGGTATACTCACCCAAATGAAGGCAAACGTAAAAATCGACTTTACAGCTGAGCGCCCGTATAGTAAAAATCCTAAAGGCATCAATGGAAAAGCCGCTTTCTTTTTCGTCTCAAGTCCATAGTACACATTTCTTTGCATGGGTGCCTTTAGGGCCGCTTGGATTTCGTGAGTCCCATGGATGAAACCTTGGGGAGTCAGATCGATGTTAGACTTTTATCCGGTAATTCCTGTAGATGTGGCTGCACGCGCATGCGCTTTGTTGCCCCTACATGGACTAATGTTTTCTCTATGGAAACTGTTGCGAATGGCTGGCTTTTTTCCAGAGACTCCCCAACCCTTCTTCTCCTGGTGGATGAACTGTATTTCCAGGTGTGGGAAATACTTGAAATTAATTTGATTTTTAGATAGAATTGGTGAAGCGGACGGAGAACACTGTTCTCCTTTCTACGACCCTTGCCTCCTTCGTTCCGGACTTCGTCCTAACTTCTGACACCTCTAAAATAACCTACGAAACGACGATTGAAGCAATCACGTTTGTTTGCGACATTTCAGGATTTACCGCCCTCACTGAGCAATACAGTCTCAAAGGTAACCCTCCAGCCATGAAATAAAGAGTCGGGATTAGAGAAATATAATGCTCATTCAGATGTAATGTAATAGGGAAGGGTGGAACAGAGCAGTTGACGAAAACCCTAAGCAGTTTCATGACTCCCCTCGTAGAATCCATTCTCAAAGCAGGGGGTGATATTATACAGTATGCTGGGGATGCTTTCCTTGCCATTTGGAAAATTTATGACAGGGATTTTGAAAAGGACGTCTTCAAGGTTATCGACTGTGCTCTTTACATTCAGGAGAAGTACGGCTCCTTCTTCTGTCAAGATGTGGACATCACCATCAGAGGTAAACTATTATATTTAAATTAGAAAATTCTTTAACTTGTCTCAGGTCTAAGCACAGCTCAGTGGTAATTCTTCAAGACGAATTCAGACGAACTATTTTCCTTGAACCCTAGCTTGTGTGTTTTACAATTTGGAATTTTTAAAATCAAAAAAGACTTGGAAATGCTTTGAATTTCTAATTTTAAAAACGGAGCGTGGAAAAGAATCCTGGTTTCGCATCAAACAATATTCTGCTTGCCACTCGAACGAAATTACTAAAGTTCGGGATTTTTCATACGAAACCTTTCTAACAAAAATTAAGGACTGTCACAATGTCACATACTTTCACTCCAAGAACTCGCAGAATTTTAACTGGCCATCCTCGTTTGCCAAAGAAACAAATAAGGCCCACGAGCCTTAATCGAAATTTTACGTCGGAATATTATTTTTCAGTTGACGTGTAAAGCTTAACCTTTGACCGCATGCAGGTCAGCAGGGGTCAGCGCAGCGGTAGCTTTAGAGCTTGTGAGATATCACTGGAAAACTTATATGACGCTGAATTCAAAAATCAAATGATTTTTGAATTCGGAGTTAATTCAATGTGAGTTCAGGTTCAGCATAAATTCAAAAATCGTTAGAATTTTTTAATTGTCAATTGCGAATTGTTCTAAAGACATTCCAATTTTGAATTCTTTTTAGAAAAAGCTTGAATGTTTTGTTTTGAGACGAATTTACCTTCGGTTTTCAACTACCAAAGAAAGCCCACTTTCGAGTTCTAAAGTTTTCACGGTAATTTTCACGTTCTTGCACAATTCCAAACGACCAACTGAAAACTCGAAAAATTTTGATCGTTCAGAGCTTTCGTAAACTTTTGCTGAAAAATTCAATTTAATTTTTTTCCCAGTGAAAATTGGGATTGGTGCAGGGGAGGCTCACGAGTGCGTAGTAGGAAACAATGAGCTACATCACTGGGTCGCGTTTGGGAAAGGAGTGGAAGGAGCAGCGGATGCCGAGCACCAAGCTGAAAAAGGAGACGTTGTCGTCTCCCCCGTCGTCTGGAAACAAATTAAAACACCAGGGGATTTGTCCTTCGTCGAAAAGGACTACGGCTTCATCAAAGTCCTGGAGATAGTCAACTACCTGCCTAATGCGATGCGTGGACGACCTACGGCGCACCTCCCTGTCGGACAACCCAGAGCAAAAACAACCTATCGAAGAGGTGAAACCCCGAAGTTTTGTTTTATTGACTTCAACTCAAACAGTTCCTTCCCCGCTTTTCTAGAAATGCTTCGACCTTGCGTACTTTCAGCAATTGAGAGGAAATCCGAGCAGCAGCTCCGCCCCTTCGTCGCTCTACCTGTTAATAAAGCTGTAAGCTCAAGTACCCACCCCAAAATTTTTTGAAAACTTTCCCTATTTCATTCATAGTTGGATGAAAATTTGAATTTGGAATATTTGAATGAGTCCCGCTCTGTGTCTATCTGTTTCATTAAGCTGGATCTCTATCCAATGGACCCAAGGCAAACGTAAGGTCAAAGTAGTCACTCCTCAGCACACTAACGAATCAGAATTCAAGTACTGCACATGCGCGGAAACTTGTTTGAAGATTCGAAAAAGTCTTTGAACTTCTTCAAAATTCCTTTCACTTTTTTATCAACGCAGGCTCAGAATTCCGAATCCAGTAATTGCTTTTGTCCAAGCTTTCAACTTGTCGCGTTTTGAAAACACTGAATTTAAAAATCTGATAACTAGGGGGAATATGCTTCAGAAGTCTGAGAATTTCCTGGAAATTTTTCGGAATTTTGAGTTCAGTATTCTCAGAATGGGACAAGTTCAAAACTTGGACAAAAGCAGCTCATTTTCCGTTCATTCTTTACAACTCAAGCTCAATTTCATAAAGCCAAATGCATTCAAATTCAAAAGAACGATTCACGAATTTCCACGAAAATTTCTGTTCAAAAATTGGAATAAAAAATTTTAACCCCGGACTTTGTACTCAAGTTGCACAATCCGAAGCGTCGTAACTGAAAATTTTTTTCAAAATCGGAAATCTTCAATCGCCATTGAACAAAAAAGGCTCTAAAGCCCGAAAATACTAATACTAAAAACTCAAATAATTTGAGTTTACAAGTTTGAAGCTCGAAATTTCAATCCAAAAATTATTTGGAGATTGATTACTAAAAACGTAAAACTAAAAAATTCAAACCCAAACGTAAAAGTTCCAAAATTCTAGATCTCTCGCACAATTCAGGATTTCAAGTCCAAAATTTTTACACGGGGAATGAATCGAAGAATAGATTTTTTTTTAATTCAAGTGGGATGCATGGATTTCCAAAGCAGGAGGCGAATAGATAACAGAAATAACAAAGCATACCACCTTCGTCTGTGAGCTGAGTGGTATTTAACTGTACCTTAACCGGAATATTTAAATTCTGATTCTAGATACTCGGACTTCATGTCTAAAGTAGTCCAAAACGGTTTCAAATGTATTTTTTCCACGGGGAAGTTAACTGGCGGGTGTCTCACGAAAATAAGTAAGATGAAACACATTCACTTCCCCAAATGCTGAATTTGACAAAAAGAGAACAAACTTAAATTTTCTTCTGCGCTTCTAGTAATGTTCGATAAAGGTCTGACGTATTTGGTTGCATTTGGACTGCCAGGCTTTACAAATTCGAACCACAGCTCAAACGCCCTCGAGTTCTCCCACCGTGTCAAGACGCAGCTTACCGCGTTACGGGCTGTGAAAGAAGCCTCGCTCGGAGTGACGACGGGTGTTGTGTACTGCGGCCTACTTGGACACCCCAAGAGACAAGAGTACACCGTCATGGGTCAAATGGTCAACAAAGCCGCGAGGCTCATGTGTAACTACGTTGGTTGCGTCTCTTGTGACCACGACACTATTTTCCACTCTAAACGGCCCACACACTTCTTTTCAATTCTTCCACACAAAGTTCTCAAGGGAATCACACAAACTGGGAATATTTATGAATACTTGGGACCAGAGTTGTAAGTGGGGATTCCGGGAGTCAGGAAACCTCGAACTACTTTATACCGAGAATTCCGTTATAATGAAATCTTATATCTCCTCGAACTTCAAGAAAAATTGTATTTTGAAATTGACCAGAGTTGTAAGTGGGGATTCCGGGAGTCAGGAAACCTCGAACTACTTTATACCGAGAATTCCGTTATAATGAAATCTTATATCTCCTCGAACTTCAAGAAAAATAGTATTTTGAAATTGAGTTCAGACAATTTTCGGGTTTCCCTTTACGTCTCCCCCATTACGTACAACTTAAAAGAGACGTGTATGGCATTTGCATCGCGTTTTAAGATTTTGAGGTACACACAAAATATTTTTAATAGCGCGAGCTATTTATGCAAATCCTGATGTTAGTCTGTCCGTCCCTCCGGCCGGAGTAGAAAATCTCAGCAATGGGTGATGGGATTGACATGATTTTTGGTATGAGAGTCCTTTAGGGTCCCGAGGTCTGGACTACAAAGTTTTTTGGCGGGAGCGCCACATGGGCTCCCAGCCTAAAAATCGGTTAATTAATAAGTCAATTAATTCTGGCGGAACGGGTCTAATTTTCTTAGAGGATCATTGGCAGCTTATGTGTGGGAAGTGACGGCTCCTATACATCACTACAGGCAGCTCGGAAGTCGGGTCAGGAAGGGTGGGACCGTTAATTGAAAAACTCATCATCCGCCGTCTCAATTTTTCCTACCCTTTCTGCCTGCTTCCACGCCCTGCAATGGGTAAGATACTTAACTTTCACACCACCTTGATCGTCCATCAAATCTCATCCACGCTGGATTAAAAGAATTGATATCAGCGCAAAGAACAATTACTGCTCTCCCCTCTGTTTCTCTTTCAGATAATGGCACCACTAGTGTCAGTCTGCTCAATCTGCAAACTAAAAACCAAGGCACTACTCTTCCTGAATTGCTGCTCTTGCCAGATATTATTTCACAGAAAATGTATCCCTCTTTCTCTCAATATCTTCAATCAAATGAATCACTCCACCTGGAGATGCCACACCTGTACCGAAGCTAATGATCCCCTTCTCTCTCACCTGCCTCTCATTCATTCATCTCCGTCCCCCGTACCTGCTGAAGTCTCCTCACATTCAACAACTGTTTCTAATATTCATCCTCCTACATCCCTTACCCCGAGACTGTTTGGAAAAGGCAGTACTTTAATTCATCTGAATGTCAACGGTCTCTCAAACAAATTAGAAGAAATCCGTCAGTTGATTCAATTTAACACACCTTTAGCCTTCGGCATAACGGAATCAAAAATGTCTCAGTCGAACTGGGTGGATCTTTCTATCCAGAATTACAGCATCGTCAGACATGACAGGGACGGAAGGGGTGGTGGGATCCTTTGGTTCATTTCCAACAGCGTCACTTATCAGGAGATCGAGTTCAACATCAGCTTTCCCATGGAAGTCCAGGTCTCACTTCTGATGCTGAAGTCTACTGGTGTCAAGCCCCTGTACGCAGCCCTCATCTATCGTCCCCCACACACCTCAATTGGTGCCTTTATAAAAAGCTTCACGTCGTTTCTAAGCTATCTCCACTCATTGGATGCAGAATATTTCATAATGGGCGATTTAAATGTTGATCTTCTAGCCAATGATCTCCACTCCCAAGCACTCTTTCTTCTCTGCAAAGAATTCAACTTACGTCAACTTATAAAAGTTCCCACCAGAATCGCCACCAAATCAGCGAAACAAACCGCAACCCTATTGGACCACCTCTACACCAACTCCAGACACATTAGTTCCAGTGGCTCAATCAGCTCGGGCATCTCCGACCATAATATCATCTTCTGTACCCGTAAGGTAAATGGGATCAAATTGCCGTCGGATGTTGTTACTTACAGGAAACTGGATGAGGTCGACTGGGAGCTTGTCAACCTCACGTACCACCAGTCTGAGGAACACGAACCCATTGACCCCGACCCGGAGGTATCCATCAAGCGTTTCAGGCAGAGGATCAACGAGACCCTGAACGACTTTTGCCCACTAAAAAGAAGAAAACTGAAAGGTAGAACTAGCCCATGGTGGGACTCTGAATGCTTCCGTCTTGCGAGGATCCGAGATAACTGGAAGCGTACCTACGACAAGAGCAAAGAACTAGGAGACTTCAAGGGGTTCCAGCATGCTAGAAACTCTTTCAATATCTACTCAAGACAAAGGAAATCACTGTACTTTAAGGACAAATTAATTGAATCTTCTTCCCCAGCAGGCGTATGGGATACTCTAGATCAGATTACTGGATTCAGAAAGAAAGACGCCGTACAGATTCACTCACTCGTAGACGACGGGGGTATCACTGTTACCAATAAAGAAAAAATCTTTGGGCTTCTGGCCTCCTCATTCATGCCCACCTCAACCTCGGATGTCCAAGACTCAATTAGAGATGAAGTCAACGAACACTGCGACAGAGCTCTCTCCCTGCCACCACCACAAGAGTTACTGATTGATGACTCCGATGTCCTCCTAAGCGTCTGCGCCTTGAAAAAAGGCAAGGGTATATACCAGGATCTTGTGCCGGCCACAGTCTTGAAGAAGATGATTCCCTCAACGCTGCAGCACCTTTCGACGATACTTGTCCAAATCTTCTCTCTATGCTCCGTGCCAGCCTGTCTCAAAGAAGTCAAAGTGATACCACTTTACAAGGGGAAGGGTCCTAGAAACCATTCAGACTCCTACCGTCCTATCTCAATAATTCCCCCGATAGCTAAAATATTTGAATTCATCCTTTTCAGAATTATGAGGAAAATAATTGACCCTCTCTTGAGTAATTTGCAGCATGGATTCAGGAAAGGAAGGTCCTGTCATTCAGTACTTATCAATTTCACGGATGAGGTGTTCAGAAAAACGGACCCACCAGGATCAATGGTAGCTGCTGTCTTTATTGACTTCAGGAAGGCGTTCAATTCTGTGAACCACTGGCTCTTACTATACAAGCTCAAGAATCTGTTCTTCTTCAACTCTCAATTGCTGTCAATCACCAAAAGCTATCTCCAGGACAGAAAGTTCAGGATTCTAAATGGCAAATCACTCTCATCCTTATTTTCCGAATCTCAAGGAGTCCCTCAAGGATCCGCTCTTGGCCCACTTCTATTTGCTGCATTTATAAATGATCTTACCTCAGTAATCAATTTGTGTTGTCTTTTGTATGCAGATGATGTTGTCATCTATACCCACGGGACTGATGCTACCGATCTTATACATCAGCTCAACAACTGTCTTCAAAACGTTTCGGAGTGGTGTGAGAAAAATCAGCTGAACATCAACACAGCCAAGACCGAGTACATGTTCTTCCACAAACACAATACCACCGTCGGTGACCAGCTGCCCGATGTGCTTGTCAATGGCGTCAAAATCAGGAGAGTCTTCGAATTCAGATATCTTGGGGTTGTTCTGGATCCCACTCTGAGCTTCAGGGCCCACCTTAACCATGTGGATAAAAAGCTGTCTCAGGTCATCGGCAGACTCAACAGCATCAAGAGGCTGATTCCTAAGAAGTTTTTGGTGCAACTAACTAAGACTTTCATCCTATCGTCCTACGACTACTGTCTTGACATCTGGGCAGTTCACACGAAAAACGAATTGGACAAGTTGCAAGCCAAAATCAACAGATTCTTGTTCAGCTACCTCTACCCATCCCTTCACCGGAAGTTCAAAAAGCAGAGGAAGGAACTGGTGGATGCAGATTCCTTGCTGCAGGAAGTTGGCCTCCTGACCATTGAAGAACGGGCTAATTGGACAAGGCTCAAGAACGTCATCACTTTTTTCAACTCATCGGTGGTGACGCTGAATGAGTTTTTTCAATTCTCAAGCAACTCAAGATGTTCAAGATCGTTTCCTCTCTTGTTTCTTCGCTCATTTCAGTCTCAGCATTACAAAAAATCCTTCCACTACCAAACTGTGAAGCTTTGGAACTCTTTACCTAAAAATTGGAAGCTGGATATGTGTGCGTCAAATTTCAAATCATCAATCTACAATCATTTTGTAAAACTCAGGCAATCAGTGTGGTCCAGTTAAACCTATAATTATTATTATTACTATTTTTATTATTTTTTTACTATTGTGTCATTAAGGTAGAGTAGATAGTCTAACTTTCGGGAGAACAGTACCTAGTATTGAGGAAGGAAGGACTATTCAATAAATATTTTTGAATTGAATTGAATTGAATTGAATTATAGCGATCGGTGAAGTTTTAAAAATTTTCGGTTTTTCGCCCACATGTGTATATGAGCTTATGGTGCATACGTGCTTATAGTGCACATGTGCTCACGGGCTTATGGTGCATATGTGCTCATATACACCCGGCTCAATCGGTATACCCGGTACACTCGCGCTATTTCGTACACCCGTTTGTACGGTTTATTTTGTGACAGCGCCAAGTTTTCTGAAACGGAATTCCGAGTGCGACAGGTCAGAAGGTTCTTTTGGATACTACTTACCCACGTTTTCTGTTCACAGGGGGGAGGATCAAACTATCAAGATCTACGACTATCCCATGATCAACAGAGAAGCTGAAATTAAGTATTTCAATGCAATCCTTGATGCGGCGGAAGCAGAATTCTTTCGGGTAAATATGAATGTTATCCAGATTCAGAAGCCGTTCTACAATCTCACCAGATGGAAAAAGTCACCCAGTTTTTTCATTCAGTTGGTTATAAACTGTTTGAGGATTAAAAAAATTTAACGATCGAATTGTCCGAATTTAGGGTGTGACATTGGGGTGGTGATAAGCCAAAGTCTCTGCTCCATCCGCTTAACCGTACAGTAATGTCATGGGAAAAGGCTAATTATTAATGGACCTTTAAAATATGATGAGACATCCTTCAGATATCTTTTACTTTGCCTTGTCTGAATATACTGCCTTTCCGGTTCGCTTAAATAGCCTACAGGTAATTAAAAAACCTATGTTGACACATCCAACCCTCAAGCTGGAAATGGAGAAGTGGGCTACTCTATGCCTGAACAATACTTGTAGGAAATGCGCTGAAAGGTTGGTCGTAAATGGCAAAAATAGCGCGACGAAAGTCCGAGCCCATTAGGGACAACAGATAACTGTTTTCGTGGAATTTCTCACATGCCCGAAATTTGAGGTGGGCCAGAAATAGGGATTCCTATTTCTCGCCCAACTCAATTTCAACCCCTTACGACCCTGCCTTCGAAAGCAGAGTCGTAGGGGGTTGAAATTTGGCACAGCTGTAGAAGACATTATGGCCTACCTACAGCAGCATGAGTTTCACCAATACGCACCTCTTAGCTTGTAGTGCCAATATATGGCCATGCCCATATATGGTCATGGCGGACGGACAAACGAAAGGAACCCCTCTCCCTAACGATCCCTATTACCTCTTGCTATGAATAGCTTGAGGGTAAAGAGGACCCTTAGGCTTGGTTACTTTGCAAACCTTAACTTTCTATTTCTGAACGAAGGATCAAGTGCGGTATATTTTTAGAACCGAGAGACAAAGTTCTCTCGATTGACGTATGGCATGGTCCTTTGGTGACCCTTAACGGTCACAAAACGTAAACGCCCCACCAAGATTCTGTACAAAAGTTAGAGTTGGAGGTGCTGGTGGGTACTTACCATCCAGCTAGGTGCTCAGTCCTAAAGCGACTTCCCTTTTTCTTTACCAAGTCTCACAATATGAAAGCATATCCTTAGAATCGCGTTTACGACAAAAGATGCCGCAGTTCCTTTAGATGCCAAAAACATCGCCATTGGTGAAAAACGCAAGAAGAGAAAGATACACTACAAAGACAAATTAAAGAAGGCACTGATGATTCAGTATAACAAATTCCCTTTTTTTCGACACTCATCGACGATGTATAGCGCACTACGTGGTCGAGAAAAAACGAAAGCCAAAATGTCTCAGAAGTAGATTCCCTAGAGTGAAAACCCCCTGGGCTCCCTACGTTTCATCAAAGCTAAAAACGCTCGTGACTGCACATAAAGTTGCAGATTGAACTGTAAAGTTGGAAACTTGAAGAGGGGTAAGTCTTCTATGTGGTGTACTAACAAGGGAACATATTTAGGTGTAACACCTCGAATTTTGAAATATCGTCATTAAACCACTCTAGGGGATGAGAAACAAAGATCC
>JABASM010001696.1:0-13383 GCA_019776545.1 Brachystomella parvula | reverse complement strand
TCATACGGGGTGTAGATGGGGTCATACGGGGTGTAGATGGGGTCATACGAGGTGTATATGGGGTCATACGGGGTGTAGATGGGGTCATACGAGGTGTAGATGGGGTCATACGAGGTGTAGATGGGGTCATACGAGGTGTATATATGGGGTCATACCACATAAGTCATAAGCACATATGTACCATAAGCCCATATGGGCAAAAAATCGAAAATTTTTAAAACATCACCGATCGCTATGAAACTTAATAGTGAAGAACTAGGGACCCTAGAGAAGTCTCATACCAAAAATCAAGTCAACCCGACTAACCGTTGCTGAGATAATCGCGTCCGGACGGGCGGACTAACATTTGATTCGTATGAATAGCTCGCGCTATTAATAATTACCCGGTAGTAGTTACAACCAAAAAAAAGCCACAAATTCCTTGCCAGCATCGTATAGTGGGGTGATAACGAACGGTAGGCTATTTTCGAAAATTTCATTGGCTAAATCGGATACTGTACGAATTTGCCGAACGAGCAAGGGGTTCTACGGTATAGAGCTTTAGGCGACTTACCTTTCCCAGGGTTTGGATTTTTCAGAAATCAGTTTTGCAATTTATACTGGAAAAGTTTTTAGCAAAAAGTGCAATTTTCCAGAATTAATGAGCAAATTGAAAGCTGTGTCTGGCTAAGCAGCTATCGTCGATTTAACTAGGAGGAAGTTTACCTTTTATGTAATGCTTCATCAGCTAATTTTTGTTGAGAAGACAATTAATTAATGTCGCTTGGATGTTTAGCAAGTGATTTTCCGAATATCCGAAAAAGGTGGGGAAAAATAGCAAACAGCGGTCATGTCCTTAAACGTGATCACTAAGCTCTGCTACAAATCTTGTTTGATTTATTGCAAGGTAGCCCACCTAAAATGCACAATAAAATTTAGCTGAAACCAGTACAGGGTGTCCACAGAAATATAGTATACCGGAGAAAACTTTTCCACTTTTTTAAAATTAAAAAATCCCGTATTTCTGATTTGTTTTTAGCAGGGCGGCTTCAGCAATCAACGCAGTTAAGGTTAAAGCTAAAATTACTTTAAGTGAAACTAATACTAAAAAAAAATTTCAAAATGTCGATTATGTAAGTTTAAGCCCCGAGCAAGCACGGAGCCAAACCTAAAGTTCTTTTTTGATGTAGAATAGTCGCTAGTTGTTTGCAGCATCAGTTCCCTTCGCCGGAAGCGCTCCCGGGCAGCTGTACGTTAAACCCCCCGGGCGCCAAGGGGCTGACCTTTGGTGACCTCCAGAGGTCAAACCGATTCGAGTTTGGAAAAATGACCTTCCCCATCCGATTCTACGCTGAAATCTGAGTTGAGTTCCCAAGTTTTTTTTGGAAGTTGTAAGGCAGAGCTTTCCTAATGCTGTTGCGGTGGGGTCCTTTGGCAAAATAGGTTGGGGATGAGAGGATTAGGTCATGGCGTTTTTAGAGCTCAAAGGAATTCGACTACTTCAAGCATATTTTTAGGGAGGAACCTGGAAAGCGTAGGCTGTCAACCCACTAGACGGTACCTCAGTTTGAATGCCCATCTACTTTTAATTTATTGTCATTTTTTTACGTGTTTCGGTTTCGTGAAACTAAATACCGTATGATTGATTAAGGTCGCGATAGCGGCCTCCCGCTCACAACCACACAAGCCCGTGTCGCCCACTCACTTTTAAAGTGGGAAGGAGAAGAAGAGTGAGACTGAGCGCCGTACAAAAGAAAGGGGAAAGAACGGGCGACACGGGGCGACACGAGTTTGTGTGGGTGGCCGCTATCGCGACCTTAATCAATCATACGGTACTCCAAGATGATTTGAAATAAACCAGATGCTTCCACTTCACACAGACCCGAAAATTTACCTTCGCTTCACCCCGTGGCGGCCAGCTGACGTCACCAACTTCCATTTGATCAAATGGAGTTTTTGACGTCACTTGGAGTGCAGTGAAAGTAAAACATCGGCCTCATTCAGAGTTGTTGTACCTGGTTTTTCTCAAAGTATCTTGCACTACTCCAACTCCACTTATCCACTTGACTTCCCTGGCCAGTTAATTAGTGTCAGGAAATTACCGTCACAGTTTACTTAATTTTAGTCTAAAATGATTAAAATATGAGTCAGCCTTGGGGGTTGTATTGGAACGGGGGGTTGAAGCTGGAACAGGCTTGGCAACATTTTACATTTATGTGACTGATGAGTCATATGACTCATCTCTAATTTCAGTCAGTGTTTTCCTTCCAGTGAATAGGGAAGCCCAGGAGTCCAGACCATCCTCACTGATTCGCTTGCTCTGAAGCAAGCATCCGCTTCCTGTCCTGCTGCCCCTCATCAGTCAGCTGCTACATCTGAAAGTAAGCTAAAGTCCAGCCAACTGCAAAACTACCTTCTTCTTCTTTTCCAGCAGCGCTCAACCGTCAGCGTTGTCTGTCTCTTTCAATCGATCCAATTAGCAAAGTAAGTCGGTATCTGACTACGGCCCGAGCATCTGTACGTAAAGCCCGGTAGCCGGTATTCAAAATTATTGATTTCTTTCCTCAACTTCTGCGCTAGACCGATCAAATCTTTCTCTGTTCTCTGCATTGACTTGACCGAGCCACTGGCCACTGTTATTTACTCCTGACTACTCTACTGAGACAAGTGATTTTCTTGATTTTTCAGGTTGCTCAGAATGAGTCCGAGAAGTTTACAGCTGAGATCTCAATGACCCTGTCATCCGTTCCAATTTTTGCTTCAATTTAATTCTACGCGAGCGTAAGGCTTAATCCCAGGACAAACATCAGCCATTTTTTTCTTATTTCATCTGTGGAAACCAACGAGCTACAGGGATAAATGGCACAG
Source organism: Brachystomella parvula (assembly GCA_019776545.1). NCBI lineage: Eukaryota > Metazoa > Arthropoda > Collembola > Poduromorpha > Brachystomellidae > Brachystomella > Brachystomella parvula. The sequence goes on along the minus strand of JABASM010001696.1, from coordinate 10,536 downwards.
AATACTCGTATTGAAACTGTTGATGAAATCAACCCCACTGGGATAGCAGAGGATGTGAAACCTAAGGAAGAGTTGGATATCGTTAAAGCCACGCAGGTAAAGAGTTTAAAATCGGATTAAGCAATGCTTCGAAGAGATTGTTTTTTTTCTTCTTATAATTGTAGTATGGAAATTACGACCGGTGCAAAGAACTTCTTGAAGCTGGGTTCGATGTTAATCAACGTGATGCTGAGAATATTACTCTTCTGCACTGGGCTGCTATCAATGATAGACGGGATATACTTAAATTGTACATCGAGGCTGGAGCTATTGTGGACGCAGTTGGAGGAGAACTCCAGTCGACCCCACTTCATTGGGCAACTAGACAAGGTCATCTCAACATGGTGGTTAACTTGATGAAGGAAGGGGCAGATCCCACGCTGCGAGACGGTGAAGGCTGTGCTGCTATACATCTAGCATCCCAGTTCGGTTACACGCCTATCGTCGTCTATCTCCTTGCCAAAGGAATCAGCCCAGACTCCCAGGACAAGAATGGGATGACACCGCTAATGTGGGCCTGTGCTCGAATTCATGCGTAAGAATAAAAACCTTGTTCGCTCAATAAGTTGTACTGCTTGAAAATTCAAAAAGGTTTTCATCCTAGGCCTGATCCTGCTCGTGTGATTCTGACATTTGGTGCAAGTATAGACTTACAAGAGAAGACCTACCAGAACACGGCACTTCATTGGGCAATTCACTCTCAAAATTCCACGGCACTTTCCCTCCTGCTTCGTAAAAAAGCATGTTTGGATATTCCAAATACGGAAGGAGAGACAGCGTTTAGTCTTCTCAAGAAGCTTAGTGCTACAAAAAATGACTGGCTTGGAAGACATGCCCTGGATCTCGTCAAGCAACAATCAGAACCCAAAACGACTGGCTGTATGGATAGGATACGGCAACATAAGGTACTGAAGACCTCTCTGTAAATTCCTCTCTCGTTTACTAAATTGTAACTGGGTGGTTTGCTGGTTGTTAGAAATTAAAACTATCGGTGACGACAGCAATTCCATTTGTGGTAATGCTAACCATTGGTGGAATCCTCTCGTCCGATCTGGGAATACTTTTCAAGCTGGGCCTATTGCTGGTTGCAGTAGTCGCCTTCCGTGGAATCGGGAAGTTAATATGTGATGATCAGTTTATGTCAATTTTTCCTATTAATGTCTATCTTGCCACGAAGGTAAGCTACCAAAGGGAAAAAAATTAATATAGAATCAAAACCATTAAGCTTTTTTTTCTAGTTTTGGATGTACGTTACCTGGCTAATTTACTTAGCTCCCGTTCTTCCCCTGTCTGACACACTCATTTTCATCACGACATCCACTTTCCTGTGGTACAACTTCCTAAAAGCTTGGCGAGGTGACCCTGGCACAATACTAACTGGAAAGGAAGAAAGGCATCAAGTGAGTGGATAATTTAATTCTCATTGCTTGGGGGTGGGAGTCCTAATCTTGTTTAACTGTACCCACAGACTATAATCGATTTAGCAGAAGAAGGAGGGTTTGACCCAAAATACTTTTGCACTACCTGTTTAGTAAGGAAACCGATGAGATCGAAACACTGTTCGATTTGTGATAGATGTGTTGCAAAGTAGGTAAAAGTTAGCTAATGTACATACCATCGTTATCATTAGAAAATATCGAATTTTTCGGTCATTCTAGGTTTGACCACCACTGTCCCTGGCTGAGTAATTGCGTGGGATGGAAAAACCATAAATACTTTATTGGCTATCTTTTCTGGCTTGTCGTTATGTGTATCCTGTATTTCGTGGGAGCGTTGAACTACTGGCGATTGACCTGCGGCGTTGGGGACACTCCTGGTGGGAATGCCGTCAAGATCCTCACCTGTAACCCTTGGATAACATTCATGACAGTACAAGCAGTAGTGCATGCACTCTGGGTGTTCTGCCTCCTCCTATGTCAATTATATCAGGTGAGTTCCGCCCAGACCCAGCCCAGAAATCTTCGATGGGATTTAAATTATTCCGGTGCTTTTTTTTTTCAGATATTGTGGTTAGGTGTCACAACGAATGAGCGATTGAATCACAGTCGCTACTCTTACTTCAAGCATTCTCATAATACTGCCTTAGCATCTCGACACGGTCAATCTAAAGGCGGTGGTGGGAAAAAGGATCATATCTTTAATAGGACACTTTGGCAAAACACTGTCGACTTTTTTGAGCTCAAATGGTTTCGATCCTATCGTCGTGTGGACTGGAGTCGTACCTATGTTCCTGTCCAAGACAGCCATCGGCCCAGTTCGGATGAAAACCAGTCAGCACATCCTGATCTTCAGTCCCTCCTCATGGATAATAACCGTGACAACTACGTATAATTTCAATATTAGTGTCTTGAGTAGTGTTGAGTAGTGTCTTGAGAAATCAAGAACTTTGACAATGATTTTTGAATACTTTAGCTGCCTACGTTTTATAATCACTTAATTCCTGACTTGTATTTCTTGACTAGTCAGTCCTCTACTTGTATAGAGATTACGCTGCTTTAGTTGCTACGTTGTTACAAACCCAGATCACCAAATGCCCTTTGATTCATTCAAAAAAAAATAATACAACTTAAACCTATTTAACTCCATCGCAGTCATCATTATCAAAAAGTAGACTTTAATTCAAAATATTTAACACTAGCTTTGTAGCAACAAAGAAAAGTTAACTATTAAGATTCTTCTGAAAGGTACATGTTAATCGGCCATTTTTACACCATGCGAATCAGTCTAATTTATCATGGTTCATAAACATAAAATTTGAATACAGTACCCCATCCCTTCTTCTTTCTAATTAGTATATGAATCCCAGCCTCAAGGGAAAGCCAAATTAAGACTGACTCGCACGGTAGCCAGCCGGTATTATTAATTTTATCAGGTTTTAAAAGAAAATTACTGTCAGAGATGGCAAAAAAATGATCGCTTCACAAAAGAATCATTGTTTCAGCTTATGATCGGTTTAGTCCTTGAAAAGCATGAAATAAAATTAAAGCATGAACTGAACTCACTGGGGTATTCAATAATCTAAAGGTTTAAAAACGAAAAACTTACTTTCAATGCCATACTAAATTGAGGTTCCTTAGAAGCCTACCTACTGAGAAGAAGTTAGTAAACTAAAACATGAGAGCTGTTCATTTCTAATATCACGAGTGTATAGATATAAATTGGTACGATGTTAACAAGGTTTTACCTTCCTGTGATTATAGATCTATTAGGAATAGGATTAGATTCATAACTGCTTTTTACGATAAAAGATTTACCTGCGATAATTGTATCAGACTAAGGAAAAATATTTTTGCGAACTCTGGCTGCATTCGCGGATTTCTTGATCTGTGAAACCATGTCAAGAATCTTGACGGCTGGACCGACTTTTATGCCTGTGAGGACAATTATTTCATCCTTCGTGAGGTCGAGAAGTTTCGGCCCGTCAATTTTCTACAGAAAAATGAAGAAAAAAAATGCATTTCTACAAAGTTACAAGGAAGTATTGAAAAACTACTTACATTTCTATCAAAGCTATCACAGTAGGCCCCGCAGTCATTAATTCGAAGGAATTCTGAGACATCTCCCACGTCCCAAAGAAGAGCGTCAACATCAGACAAATTCGGAAGGGGAGAATCTATTAATTTTGGAATAACTTTTACTGGCGGGGTAATCCCGTTATCTTCTACGATCTCCTTCTCATCAATTCCGTTTTTGCCGTTGTCAACAGGAAGAAGACGAGACCTATTCGGGAAATCTGATTCAGTAGACAAGCGACGAGACTCTGCACTCTCAACTGTTCTCCGACTATTATCCTTCCGATTGTTGCTATTTCCAATCATTCGTTTTTGAATCACTGGCGAAGATATTTTCGAAGACAAAAGGCTCAGTTTCAACTTTTCTGTTGCAGCTGTCCGAGCTAATAGTTTCCTCTTTTTTCTGTTACACAAAAGAGTTAAATCCATCATAAGCCAGCCTGAGCTTCATCTAACCAAGAATCTGTGATTAACTTACGGTTGAGCTGCTTCCGGTGGAGGAACTGGCGCTCCTCTCTTCACTGCTGTCACTGGAGTCTTTTTCCCCTTTTTCTTGACAACTTTTGCTTGTTTCTTCATAAATTGCTGTGGGGGTGGTGGTGGGGCCTCAAGGCGGTGTCCCACCAGCTCACACCATCCTATTGGGTAAATATCAGGCGAACTTGCATCCAGCCATTGATCGTACTCTTCCTCCCATCCATCGAAATGAATCTTCATCAGGTTTCCAATGACACGGCCCACTGTGGCTACGCATATGAGTCTCGGGTCCATCAAATCAGCCGCTTCAAGACGCATTCCTTCTTTAAATTCATGATTCACGGGTTTCTATATAAGTTACAGAAGAAAGGCGTTGTCGAAAATTCCTGAATTTACAGTTTTAACCACAGGTTTTACCTGGCGTGTAATAGAGAGTGGTGCAGGCTTCGTTTTTGTTTCTTTCAGATACTTGGCCCAAACGAACGTCTCTTTGGAGTAGCCTTTTGGCGGAGTAAGAGGAATTCCATTACTCAGACAAAAACCACAAGGAAATATACTTGGGGACGTCAACTCATAGCAGAACCAGTCAGAACCGTCCGTATCCTCATCATAACAATCAACACGAACCATGATGTAATCGTAGCGAAGGACTTTCTTAATTGTAGCCGCACAGATAGCGGAAAGATTAAGAGGATCAACTGCCTCTAATTTCATCCCTTCCTCAATGTGCAGGTCACTAAACCTAGATTTCATACTCGAACGGATGTCCGGCGGAATGTAGTCCTCTGGAGCGTAGATGTCTTGTCCCACTGCATTGGCCCAACCCAATGGATGAATTAAAGACGAATTTTCGTGGCACCAGAAATCATCTAGAACAAAAATTCAACAAACTCCATCATAATTCAAAAACCTATGCAAGCATAAAATTCAAGGGGCCCGACTTGGTATGTCGTTGAAACGGGTGGGAGCTTTAATGGGAGTGAAAAGCAATAGTGAACAGCAGAGGTGAACAGCGGGAGTAAACACCTCATCGCCAGCGGCTCTCGCGGAAGCTGCAGAGCCTCCACGGGCTAAAAAATTCGCATGAAACCTAACATTTAATAGAGATTCTGTCCGTACTTCGAATCTAGGTCACGCACGCGCCGACTCAGCCTCCGCGGGCTAAGAAATCCGCATGAAACCTAACATTGAATAGAGATTTAATCCGTACTACGAATTCAGAGCACGCACGCGCCGACTCAGCCTCCGCGAGCTACGAAATCCGCATAAAACCAAACATTTAATAAAGATTCTGTTCGTTCTTCGGATCCAGGTCACGCATGCGCCGACTCAGCCTCCGCGAGCTACGAAATCCGCATAAAACCTAACATTTAATAAAGATTCTGTTCGTTCTTCGGATCCAGTTCACGCATGCGCCGACTCAGCCTCCGCGAGCTACGAAATCCGCATAAAACCTAACATTTAATAGATTCTGTTCGTACTTCGAATCCAGATCACGCACGTGCCGACTCAGCCTCCGCGGGCTACGAAATCCTCTCTTTAGGCCATTTTCGGCGGAGCGGAGTTTTCGGGGGGTACGCCCCCGTCCACCCGTTGACGCAGTAATAATCCCATTTAAAAGTACCCATTGGGATTGTTCGAGACTTTCCCGTTTTTAGGAGCCAACAACAGTTTAGTAATTTTGTTGTAAAATGCTGATTTGTTACAGTAATAATCCCAATGACAGTAATAATCCCAATTAAAAGTGCCCATTGGGATTGTTCGAGACTTTCTATTGGGATTATTACTGCGGTCTACAAACAGACAGACACAGCAAATGCAATAGCTCGACCAAGTCGGGCTAAAAAGAGGTTCTAAGGCTAGAAACTTTCAATACCTTCAATGCCATCTTCGTGATAGTAAATTAATCGAAGTCTTTTCCCCATCGCATGGACGATTGTTGCCAGTCTCACGCGTGAAATGCGGCTTTTGTCGACGACCTCCAGTTGCGTCCACAAACTTAACAAAATTAAAATAAAAAAAACATTTTGGTGCACAAATAATTTCTATGCATTCTTCGAAGAAAAATAAAAGTAAGACTTACGCATATTTCGATTTCAAAGAATTCTTTACTTTTTCGTGGAAATTCTGGGGAATTGTTCTCGCTCCTGTTAGTCGTTTCACCAAGAAATCCCTCCAATCCCTATTTTGGGGATTAAGCGCTGGAAGTAAACAAAATATACCAGCTAGTGACTACATAACACAAATCTTGGATGCTTTTCAAAACCCGTTTCTTACCACTTGGTGGTATCAAAGGTTTATTCTGTGTTGCACACCATCCCACTACGAAACAAAATTATTAGATCTCTGACTTCTCTTAGGTTGCCGTTCATACTAGCTTACCAGGATGAACTTCAGGCAACAATAAATTCGCCCAGAAATCACTGCTTGAATCACTCCCGTATCCTTCAAACCGTAGGAGTACTTTGTAGCCTTGAAAAATAAAAGTAAGAATAATTGTAATGTGACCCAATTTAATGCGTTTTCTTCACAATAAATATCTTGCTCACGCTGACCTTGTATTTTCTGAACACTGGCAACCCAGAACGCAAGTCCAGAATGTCCCGTATCTCGATTCTCAACTTCCAGTTTCATACCAGGTTGAACATTTTCCCAAATCCCACGAGCAGGAACCTGCATTTGCAAAAAATTGTTGGGGTGGCTACACGGTTGCAATATTATTGCAATCGATGGGGCTTACGTGTCGAAAACTGGAGACAGGTGCAGCAGTAAAGGATGTATCATTTTCCAGATTTAACACCCAGTCGTATGTATTGAGGACACTGGGAGATATTTTGGGTTCAGATTTCGGTACATTGACTACTTTTAACCGCTCTGAATCTGAAGATGCGGATTTGTTCACTTCCAGTGTTAGCTTTTTAGCAAACTTTTGAAAATTCAACCGCTTCACCTGCTTCAGAGATGAGGGCTGAATAGTCTCGGGCTTCTGTTCTGGACTCAATTCCTGCAATAAAGCAATTAATGGACTGCGTGAAAATAATATTTTGGTGATAAATATTAGGTTGAAATTATTCTAGTTTACCTTCCGCTTTGGTGGAACTGATGCTGGAGGGACTTCGTACATCTTCTTGGTTGCTGCCTTGAGGCAGATGATGCTGCAAAATTCCTTCCGATTTGACTTTGCATAGTGCTTGTCTACTTCGCCAGTGGTACCACAATACGCACAATTTACTAAATAAAAAAGAAATGGACTTAATAACTTGTGCTATGATTTCACATTTTAAAATTTTTTTACTCACCATGATCATCGGGTTGAATAGGTTTACGAGTAAGCAGAGGTGGCGGCCGAATTTCAGCTGATCCTGAGCACCTCTGCATAACGACGCCATTACTTTCTAACGTACTTGCCGTACTCGCGATCCAGTTGTGTTGGACTGGAAGGTGCTTCGGCTTCGTATGCTCGGTAAGATTCGGAAGACTCGTCAGAAGGGATTTTTGTGGAGGAGGATCTGGCCTTGGTTCATCTTCGACTTTGATCGTCTTAGAAGAAGCCTCTTCATTAGGCATTGAAGAAAAATCTCCTAAAAAACATGAAATCTTCAATGCTCAAGCCAACTAATGCCGCTTTTCCTTTACGTACCTCCGTCAACCCGATGACCATTACTGTGGTCAAGCTCCTCTTCGTGTGTCACCCCAGATTGGACTGGTTCTGTTGAAGTCATTGCTTGGTCGGCACTATGTTATGTAGTACGTTCCATCCGAGTCTGTAAGAAAGCCAGATTTGTTTAGTATAGTTTTCACAACAATACCCTGATCTTGAGAACGCTAATTTATTAATAGCTAGTATGCAGAATTGATCCTTAAAACTACAGCCACAGCCGGTGGGATTTACACAACACAATAATGACATATAGATAGCATTAGCTGCGCGTAGGTACCAAAGGGCATTTTTTCCGATTGAGTCTTTTCAAGAAGAAGCTAAAGAAAAGGTAATTAACTTGTCACTTACCAGTAGCAATCTAATAGAGATAATATTATGTTGCTTCTGAAAAGCGTCCCCCGGTGTCCTCGATTCTGTGAGAGGTAATTAACTTCCGTAGTAATTATCACTTCTTTTCTTTGGAAAGAAAGAAAATACAGATGAGAGATGAGTCTGAGAGAGCGCGGGCGATGAGAGCTCATAAAACTGAAATGGGCTTTTCACTGACTAATGGGCGAATGGGCCTTGTTAGCAGTTTGCTTGGAAAGACTCACCCAAAAATGGCCATACGGAGGACATTTTGGGTACTGAATATACCGGAATAATCTGACGCAATTCCACTTTTAATCTTAAAATTAATTGTCCATCGTCATCTCTTTAGCATCATTACCAAAGTATGGGTGGGGGCCGGAATGGAGTTCCATTCCAGATGGAGTTAGTTGGACTCGTACTTCTTCAAAAAGCCACTAGCAAAATGGAGTGCACTAGCAGATACAACAGATGGAATGAATTATAGACAACTTACAAAAATTTAATAGCAGTGCTGAAGAAGCCCAAGCCGATTTGCCCTGCGCTGACTGCAAGGCCATCAGTGGAAAGCCAATCTGTCTCTGCAGGGAATTCAATCCGCTTTCTTCATCAGAAGTATTCAAAAGTATCTGTGCATTTGTTGAGACAAACACTTTATTCCGAAACTATTGAATGGCGAAGAAATCCGTGTCAAAAACCTAAGTCTAAAAACAAAATATTATATATATTCTTAAAATTTTACTCGTCGCTTTTTTGCTGGAGGAGCTTTAGATGGTTGGAAAGATGTTTCAGGCTCGTATTCCGTGGATGCGAAGGGATTTGACAGTTTTGATACAACAGGAAGCGTACCTTCCTCCCCAGCCTCATCCTGCTTTTCCTCTGATTTTCCAAAGCCCTTAGGACAGTCCTTAGCCAAATGGGAGGTTTCTTTGCAAATATTGCACTCTCCACCACCTGGATAAATACCCTTCTTGTTATCTGGACATTGACGAGAAATGTGACCAACTTTTGAACAGATGAAACATTTTGCAAAATTAAACTTGTCCCCCTGGAATTACGAATTGTGCATGAGCAACAAAAAATTATGGCATACTTGTGAAAGATAATGACACTACCTTCTTTCTGCAAAAGCGAGAGGTATGCTCAGTTGATCCACACTTAAAACAAATATCCCCAGATTGTTGTTGGATTAGCGTTCCTTCCGTGTTGTCAGTTGCTATTGCTGATGCAGTGGGACAGTCGCTTAAGACATGCCCAAATTGACGACACCCAAAGCAATTCTTGTCTCTTGTTCTTTTTGATGCTTTCTCTGCCCTTCGCCTCTCTGTCTTCAATGTCTCCATAATTTCCTTCCTCGAGAGTCCTTTCTGACGATATTCCTGCGCGAGATTCTCAAATCTCTTTGCTTCTGCAGCCGGGGCCCAAAACTGCCCGAATACTTTGACGGATTTCCCCTGACCATATCCTGTCAATAAAAATGAACAATAAGTATTGCTCGCCCATTAAAAGCCGCAACAAGAACTTACCTCTCACACCAGCTGATTTTCCGTCTGTCCCATGCTCTCCTAGCTTCGTGAAATTAGCTGATACCTCATCATCCCTGGATACTTTACAGCGATTGCTGACAGCTCTGCTATTAGTTCGTCTACCCAGGTGACCTTTCCCCTTGCCCCTCGAACTGTCCTTCTGTGGTGTTGACTTGAGATCATCCCAAGATGTTGATTCTCCAGCCACTCGCTGGTGTGTAGATTTTCCAAGTCGCGTGTAACGGGTCATTCTTCGTGAATACAATTAAAATATTAAAGCGAACTGAAATTGTATCCGGAGAGCTAAATATAATATAATTAATTAATATAAGTAGTTTTACTAATTAAATTGAGACCTGTTCCAGGCCCAGCACGTGTCTTTCAGGGTTTTTTCTACTCACATTTGAAAAGTGGCGCTCTCTTCGTCTCGACCCCAACTCACTCAGACACAAGTCCAATCTGTTACAGATCTCTTTACCGGGAGTATGGACATTCAGGAACTGTTGATATTTTCTAGGAAATGTCCACATTCCCTAGTAAATGTGGATAATTATTTACTACGTATTCATAATAATTTCCTAGGAAATATCAGGTACAATCCTAAGCGTGGGGACTTTTCGATTGAAGGCTTGTTTAAATCGGCCTAAGAAAAGAATTCGGATCAAGAGGCCAAGGTTTTTTGTTAAAAGCCATGCATTTTAACAAAAAACCCTTATGGCCTCTTGAGCCAAATTCTCAGGCCGATTTGAAAAAGCTTCAATCGAAAAGTCCCTAGTAATTCTCATTTCTGCTCTTGGTCAACAGCGTTTTTATTCTTGGGTTTTCAGTAATTCCAAAAAGGGTGACCTGCCTCAACTTTTATATGGAGGGATATGTGTTGCAAAACTATGGAGGGATATGTGTTGCAAAACTATTTTCAATTGCGCGTTATTATAATTAAACCCCCGCCATTTAAAAATCCCCCCCGCAATTT
>JABASM010001695.1:0-13385 GCA_019776545.1 Brachystomella parvula | reverse complement strand
GATTGGACTATTAGGGGCAGTTGGAATCCACATTCCAGGAATCACACCCCCAAATCCCAATAATAAAAATAACAATGCAAACTACAACAGTAGGAATTAAACCATTTGTTTCTGAGAAATTATTTGAACTGCCCGAAAATACAATCCCCGCAAAAACTACAGACGCCGGTCTTTTTCACTAGTATCACGACGAGTTTCGAACCTCGTGATCAAAGGCTGCTACAGCCAGAAGAAGTAAAATGTCTCTCTGTTTCATCCACAAAAAAAATTTTCACGAAAAGTTTCCTCTGTGGGGAGAAATCCGAGAAAAACGAAAATGGGACCCGCCAAAACTTTTGACGCAGTTCAGCGTTAAATTGTTCTTAAAGCATTAGCACCATTCCCGTTTTAAAACTTTTACATAAAATTAAAGTTACTAACAGGCTTGATCCTGCAGTTCGGATTTTGGGTCCACCTGCATAGATATCCGAGTTTCAGCAACTTTGATTTAACCCATGAGTGCATGCGAAATAGGATTCAAAAATTGGCAGCAGAAACAAAAGGCAGTCCAGAAGCGGCAAAATGTATCAAACATTTACTTATATGCATGCAAGAACCTCCCTTGAAAATTTCAGAACTTTCAGTGAACTTTTGTTGGAGAAATCTCTGAAACTATATCAAGCTTGCGAAAAACCATGGGTTATTAGCAATGGAGAAAACACGAAGGATGGAGTTTTATAAGCATGACTCATTGAGCTGTTTCCCAAACTGAAGTTTTTAGGGGACGTTCTTGCGTGTACAAGTAAGTGTTTGATACACTTTGGACTCTCTTTTGGTTCCGCTACCAATTTTTGAATCCTGTTTCCCATGCACTCGTGGGTTAAATCGAAGTTGCCGAAACTCCGGACATCTATGCAAGTGGACCCAAAACTGCAGGTTAAATACCTGCTTAAGCTTTAGTCCGCTGAAAAACTTTTAAAGCTGAAATGGTGTTAATGCTGCAAGAACAACCTAACGGTGAACTGCGCCTATAGTTTTTGCGGGTCCCATTTTCGTTTTTCTCAGATTTCTGCCTACAGAACAGAACGAACTTTTCGGGGAAATTTTTTTTTTGTAGATGACGCAGAGTGACATTGAGCTTTTCCTGGGTATAGCAGCCTTTAATCACGAGTTTCAAAACTCATGAAACTACTGAAGAGAGCCCGCGTTAGTTTTTGCAGGAACTGTACTCATTGTGTTCCATCCTAAGTTTCATTTTAACAAGTTTCACCCGATTTCGAGTAAAATCGATGAGAAGCCTGCCAATCTCCACCTTTCTATTGCCCTAACCCAGGAAAGCAAAGAAGAGGATGAGGACTACACTATACTCTCGCCAAAAAATGGTTTAAAATCCCTGTAAGCCCCGGGAAAATTAGGCCCAACAATTTCAGTAAAGTGAAAAATTCTGATATCTGCCGTTGCCAAGCGACAAGCTCATCTCTCAGCTTGAGGGTCACAAGTGTCAACGTAACTTATTTAATCAGAAGGCAAAGTGAATTACAGTTGCGCAATACAAGTAACTTATGTGAAATCCAGTAGTGATAGTTGATCTCCCTCCTCATTTCAGGATTTATTTTTGAGGGTCTTGTAGTGATGTGCCAAGTGTCGGTGGAGTACAAGTTTCGGATGAACAAGGATTTCTTTAGCTCCTGGGACATTCCTCTCAATTTTTTCGCTGAAAGCGTTCCAGAGGATACTTTCTACTTGAACTCCCAGTGGATGCAAGCTAAATATTTGAGGTCCAGCGTCTCCCGAGTCTTTGTATAGTTCTTCCAGCGGGCCAAGAATATTATTTTCCTCTCCCGTCTTATGAAAGACAGCATCCCGCCATTTTTTGAAACTTACATACTCTGCAGTGACATCGAAGTCTTGAACTACTTGGAGCATTTCTTCCTCAGGGACGTCGCAGTCGTTTAAAAAGTTGTAGACACCCCACTCTGCCTCATCCGATAGAAATAATTTTGTTGAGAGGAAGGCTAGGGTATCTACAGGCATCATGGGAAGACCGTGCTGGAATAATTTAGGGAACATTCGAACGCGTATACAGGATAAGAAAGCATTCCACGCATGATTATAGCCAGGTGGCAAAATCCCGGTTACACTGTGACCAAAAATGGCTGGGTATCGGAGGACGGTGACTTCCATGCCTCGTTCCGTTGCTTGCTTGAGCAATTTCTCACAAACGAATTTCGTAAGTGTGTAACCATTTCGCACGAGCTCTCCCTTGTCTTCATCCCCAGGAAATTCTTCTGACAATCTCCCGTCAGGTTCTAATGAGGTTATGGCCAAGAGGGACGAGGCGTGGAAGAGCAGCTTTGGCTTTTCTGCAGCGACAAAGCGGAGGACGTTAAGAAGACCTAGGACGTTGTGTGTTCTCATATCGTCTCCACTCCAGTTGGCGTAGGGTTCGAGGTGATTAGCTTTGATTGCACAGTGGAATACTGCGTCGACGCGAGATGTCAGTTCTGTATACGATTCCGGCGTAAGGCCTAGTTTTTCTTTCCTCACGTCCCCAGGTACGGTTCGCACGGAATCAAGTTCTACCTTTTCAGTTTCGTAAGTTTTAAATAAACGTGGAAGCCTATTTTGAGGATCTTCATCTGAGTTTGATCGGATGAGACAATGGACAATTAAGTCTGGTCTGGCAGCAATGATCTCCAGGAGCATGTGAAACCCAAGGTGACCTGTCACCCCAGTCAGGAGAATTTCCTTGTACTCCGATGGTAAAGAGAGTTCTCCTTTGCCTCTTTGAATGTCCTCTGGGAGGATTATATCATTCTGAACGAGGTCGGGTATAGAAATGGTTGGCTCACTCTCTAAATTGTTGAGGAGATTGGCAAGGTGGTGGGAGAGACTGCGGACGCTTCGGTACTCTTGGAGTGCACCAACTGTTAAGGTCCGCTCACCCAGAATCCCCTGAAGCCTGTTCTTTATTTCCATGGCCATGAGGGAGTCCACCCCTAGTTCATTGAAGTTCTGATCTACGCCAATTACTTCGGATTCCGTAAGTCTAAGCGTATCCTTCAAAATGCTCTCCATGAAGACTTGGATTTTCCCTTCCTTTTTATCCGGCAATGCGTTGTGAATTTCCTGAATGAGTTGGTCATATTCTGCAGCTGCTTTCTTTCTATCTCGATCTTCAGATTTTAGCTCGTCCATAAAACTCCCAGCTCCGCAAATGAACATTTTCATGAGCCTCCAGTCGACGACCTCAAAAACTCCTACTTGAAGTTTATGTCCTTTCATGATGAGCTCGAGGGATGCAATGCCTTGGGCTGGTGTAAAAGCACGCATTCCTGACATTCCTTCTTGTCCAATTTTAATGTGGGCTGCAGCTCCGACGTCACTCCAAGCCCCTGTTGAGAAAAACAAATAGATTTCATTTGATTTTGTAATTCCTGAAACTTACCCCAGTTTATTGTTTGAGCGGGAAGTCCCATTGAGTCCCGAAGATAGGCCAAGGAATCTAGGAAACGATTGGCAGCAGCGTGATTGCACTGTCCTATTGTCCCCAACACGGCTGACATGGATGAGAAGAAGACGAAAAACTCCATCTGGAGGTTGAGTGTGAGTTGGTGGAGGTACCAGCCGCCGTAGACCTTGGGCTTGAAAACTGCGTCCAGTGATTCCCAGGATTGCTGGGGAATGAAGTTGTCGCTGATTACACCGGCAGCATGCATAATCCCACGAAGTGGAGGGATTCCCTCATCCTCTATGAATTGGAGAAGAGCCGCACAGTTCTCGTAGGTTGAAATGTCCGTCAGCCTCAGAATGACATTCCCTCCAGCCTTGTTCCACTCATCGATAAGTTTCTGGACCCTTGGAAGTGGTGGGTTCCTCCCTGCCAGTACGATGGTCTTGGCTCCTCTGCTTAGCATCCATTTCGTAACTTCTACTCCAATCCCGCCAAGCCCTCCAGTAATCAAGTACGTACTTTCAACGTTGAAGAGCTCGTGCTGAAAAGAGAGCTTCCCATTTTTCATGTTTGCCCTAGGCATGGAAACCACAACCTTTCCAATGTGCTTGGCTTCTTGGAAATGGTAGAATGCGCTTCGCACTTGGTCCAGAGGAAAATGGATACTTGGCAACCCCTTGTAAATCCCGTCGTGGACGTATTTCTCCAACTCTTTAAATAAATAGCCCGTTTTATCGGAGCTGTCTATTGTGCTCAGATCTAAAATATCGTATTTTATGTCTGGTCGCAGGGCCTTGACTTCCTCGGGTTTCCAAATATTCAGTTTTGCAATTTCCAAAAACCGTGCACCCTTTGCACAGAGATCAAGAGTCGTTTCTTTGAAGTTTGGACCTGTGAGAGAATTTAGAACAACGGTAATGCCTCGCCCTTCCGTGTCACGAGAAATTCCTTCTCCATAGCTTGTGTTTCGGGAGTGGTAGATGTATTTGATGCCAAGGTTTTTGAGGAATGCTCTCTTTCGCTTGCTCCCAGCCGTGGTATAAATTTCCGCTCCAATGTGCTTCAGGACCTGAATTGCTGCAAGCCCCACTCCGCCTGAAGCTACGTGCACAAGAACCCTGTCCTCGGCTCTCACCTTTGCACATTCGACTAGGCAGACATAAGCAGTGAGAAATGCACAAGGGATTGTGGCCGCCTCCTGGAACGTCATCCAGCTCGGCTTTACCATGAGAACTTTTTCTGGGGCGACCACGTGGCTAGCTAAACCACCAGACGACGTAAATCCGAAAACTTCATCTCCAGGTTTAAGACGCTCAACTTCCGGTCCGACTGAGACCACGACCCCTGAGATGTCCAGTCCAATTGAGTCCAGCTGGTCGAGCGGGATGTTGAAGCCTTCGGGCTTGAGTACCATGAATAAATCCCGGAAGTTAAGCGCAGTAGCACGGATTTCAATTTCTACGTTTTTCCTGGTGACTTCCAGTTTCTGATTGGGCCCAACTTGAATATCCGAGAATGCTCCACTGGGTGGATTAATGAATTTGTATCTGTCAGTGTTAGGAAGGTTGATCGGTACAGGATTTTTTTCCATGTAGGCAAGTCGTTGAACAAACTTTTTTTCTTGACGCAGTGCTAGGAATTTCTCTTTTTCTTTACTCCATAACTCAGCAAAGACTTGGGTAGCCTCATACTCGGATCCGTTTTGATCAAGGTCAATCATGACTCCTGGAAGCTCGCTGTATTCATTCATGGTGGTCCTCAGTATACCCCAGGCTGTGGCTCCGCTGGGGTTCCCAGGAACCGTATCACCAATGTAGCTCACACCACGAGTAACGAGTACTAGCTTTGGCTTCCGCTTCAATTTTTGACTTGAGTGGTGGTAGGCTTGAGCAATCTTGAGTATGGGTTCAGTCACTCTCCGCTGATCCTCTGTAATTATGGAAATATTCAACCCTGTCCAAAAAAATATTAATCCTTCCACTTTCTCTGCAAATGTATCCAGAATTCTCGTAAATTCCGACAGCTTTGAATGTGAGAGGTGTACGATTTTTTCTGACTCATAATTGATAGCACCATTCGAAATCCCTTCTTCAGAGATTCGGATTCGAATCACTTTTCTACCATTCGAGACTAGTTTCTGAATAATTTCTTCAGGTAAAGTTGTATTATCGTCACACACGACCCACACCTTGTCAGAGTTAACATGAGGAGCATGTCGGTGAGAGAGTTTCAAAGCTGTCGCAGCTCCTAGGTCCATTGCATATGAATAGGTATCCGCCTGCGTGTATCCAACTTCTTCCAAGCATTTTTTCCATGTCTCCTTGTCTGCTAGCGGAGAAAATTTCCTGAAGTCCTTGAACCTCCACCACCCGTCAAGCATTGCAAACGGATAAACTAAACAGGCCATCGGCCCAAACTGTTCAGTGACTATGATCCGCCCACCAGGCCTCAGGATTTTATGGATATTTCCAAGGGCCACCTTCATGTCCGCCGTAGCATGGATGACTTGCATGGCAATTACGAAATCAAATTCTTCTGCGGAAAATCCTTGTGAGAGAGGATCCTCTTCTATATTCAAGACTTGGTAGGTAACTTCCGGGCCCTCCCCATATTTCTCTCTTGCTTTGGAAACTAAGGTTGGAGAGATGTCGGTGAATGTGAAAGTGAAGGGAATGTTGAGCTGTTTTATTTTTTCCCTGAGCTCGACAAAAGCTGCCCCAGATCCCGCTCCAACTTCTAAAATTCGTAATA
This sequence comes from Brachystomella parvula, assembly GCA_019776545.1. Lineage (NCBI taxonomy): Eukaryota > Metazoa > Arthropoda > Collembola > Poduromorpha > Brachystomellidae > Brachystomella > Brachystomella parvula. The sequence goes on along the minus strand of JABASM010001695.1, from coordinate 7,201 downwards.
CCCCGCTTTTTTCATTTGCTAATGAGGAAACGGCATCTTGACAAATGTCAAGTCCCAGAGCACTGCCCCTTCGATAATGTACACTCTCTGTATAAACCTTAATTGCTCCTACAGCTTTCTCATGTTCTGGGAAAAGAACGCTCAAACCTGTGATTTTCCCTGAGAGAACGCTTGTGATGTTCTCGCCGTAGTGTAATGCAAATTCTAGCCAAGTATCCCCTCCCAGCACCTTAAGCTTACGAAATCTCTCAATCAAATCCTCGCATTCAAGAATTGAGGGAATATCTTTCTGTATCCGGAAAGCACTTGGCTCATCACTGTAAGCCACAAATTCAATTCCTTTCTCTGCCATGACGCCCAAGTATGCGTTGATAAGAAGAGGGTTGAGGGTGGGTGAAAGCAGAGCCTGCCATTGATCCACCCTGATTGTTTCGCCAACTTTTCCGTAAGGCCACTTCAACTCATGTATGCTGCGTAGGAAGAAGTGAACGTAGACTAAGTTTATCATCTGGAAGAAGGCAAGGTCTGACACATTCTCAGTTATGGCTGAGACGTATGAAGACCTTTTTCTGAGGGGAGGTAGAGAATAGAGATCAACTCGTGATTCAGCAATGTTGAGTTTAGGTCTCCAAGTTTCAGTCATCTGGTCTACTGTTAAGGAGTCCGTTGTACGAAGGGCTCGGGCAACTGAGGATGGGCTTGTTTGAATCAGCTCCAACCCTTCCATCACAGCCAGCAAATCCCCTTCCTCGTTGTAAAGGGAAACGTTTCCATCAGCCTCGGTGCTGTGGGCGTAGAGCATTGGGGTGAGGGTCTGTGACATCCAAATGAATTTCTTGATAGCCACTGGTAGGAACAGCTCTCGCTCCTCCCCTAAAGATTTGTTGGAGAGAAGGCAATCCCGAAATGCGGATGTCTGGACCATTGCGTCCAGCACTATGGGATGACAGATGTACTTCTCGTGAGTTTCTGGTAATGGAATCCTTGTGAGTAGCTCTGACTCTCCTGCCCATGTTTCCTTGATGCTCTGAAATTTAGGACCGAATTGAATTCCCATCTCTGCAATCCTCTCGTACACCATCTCCATGTTCTCATTTTGGACGAGACGAACTTTGACCTCCTCCAGTTGTAGGTTTCGATTCTGAGGAAGGCGGGATGAAGGACAGAAAACTGCCTTAGAGTGCTGCTTCCATCGGTCCAGTTGCCCATCAAGCTGGCGATTGATTGTGATTTCGTAGCTAATGCTATTGTCCTGATTAATGGATGACGTGGCAATTGTTTGAATGTTTGAAGGCTTGATGAGTTCCATGGCGGAGTCCACGCTCAGATTTTCAATGGTGAGAGGTGCCAGGCCTCCGCTCTGCAGAATTTGCTTGCCAGCGGCTAGGAATGACTCAATGTGTGCAGCAGCCGGTAAAACGATGTATTCCGCCACCTTGTGATCTTGGACCCAATCTAAGTCCTTGAGATTGTAATTTTGACAGTAGATTGAACTCTCCAAGGGTGATGGGAGCTGGCGACCGAGGAGAGGGTGTAGGAGTGGAGTGTTTAGCCCCATTGAATTCTCTCCGCAAGTCTCTTCTGCATTGAACCAGAATTTCTGTCTCTGAAATGGATAGTTTGGAAGCGTAAGTTTTTTCATTTTCGTTGGGAACCAACGGCTCCAGTCAATCTCAAGCCCAACTGTGTACAATTTCCCAAGTGACGTGAAGAAAGTTAGCCAGTCATCTTCGTTCTTCCGCACGGACGGGCAGAATATCCCGCTGGAGATGCCTCTGATATTTCCCATGGCCAATCCAAGGAGAATAGGCTGAGCTCCGATTTCCACAAGTACTTTGCATTCGGCGTGCACCAGTGGAATAGCCTCAGAAAATCGAACAGTGTCACGGAGGTGGCGTTGCCAGTAGCTTGGACTAAAATCCGATTCATCCATTGGTCTGGCCAAAGTACCGGAAATGTAAATGGAGGTGGGCGGATTTATTTTGACGGTAGAAGCCACTGCTCCGAATTCCTCGAGGATTTTGTCCATTTCTCTTGAGTGGAAGGCATGGGAAGCTGAAATATTTGTGAATTTAATTCCATTGTTGATACAGTGCTTTCGGAAGAGCTCAACTGTTTCTGATTGCCCAGACACAACGATTTCCTCAGCCGAATTAATGGCAGCTACATCAATCCAGTGGTTCATCTCTTTGTTGAAGATTTGAATTATTTTCTCTGCTTTTTCTAAGGGGCATCGAAGGGCCAGCATGGCCCCAGTGTCCAGTTTATTTACCAATTCACTCCTTGAGACGACTAGTTTCATGGCATCCTCCAAGCTAAGAACTCCCGACGCAACGGACGCTGCAAACTCTCCAACAGAATGCCCTAGGACGAAATCTGGGTTGATCCCGAAGGATTTCCAAAGCTGGGTGAGTGCATATTGGAAGCAAAAAATTGAGGGTTGGCAGTAGACGGTCTTCTCAAGTAGATTAGCCTCTTCGTTCCAAATTACATGTTTGAGAGACTGGGTGAGGTACGCCCTGAAGAGAGTGTCACAGCGATCCAGGGCTTGTTGAAACACCGGAAATTTCTCATACAAATTTTTTCCCATCCCAATGTACTGTGAGCCTTGACCCGTAAACAGAAATCTAATTTTGTTCTTGATAGACGGGACCTTTTCTGAATTAAAATTTTGTTTCTCTAGATTTTTGAGTAATTGGGCTCGGTCCTTTGCAACGACTCCAATCCGATGAGTAAGATGGGCTCTTCCCGTATTTGCAGCAAAAGCGATGTCGTACAGGGAGGCATTTTCATCTTCATGTTCAGCTATGTATTTAATGTAGCGGTCAGTGAGCTCTGCTAAGGCCTCTTCTGATTTTGCAGAAATTGTTACCAACTGCGGGGTTGCAGCCGGGACTTGGTCTTTGTTGAGAATTTTAGGCGGAGCCTCCTGAAGGATCATGTGGACGTTCGTCCCGCTCATGCTGAATGAACTCACAGCTCCAAGTTTTCCTTCTCCGTTCCAAGGCGTGAGTTCGAGTGGAATTTTTGCTGGAATTCGTTCCAAGTTGATTCGTGGATTGAGTGTCTTTAAGTTGAGATGAGGCGGAATGGACTCATGTTGAAGGCATAGTATCACTTTAATGACGCTGGCAATGCCAGCTGCTGCTTCACAGTGTCCAATGTTTGTTTTCACAGAGCTGACGTAGAGTGGCTCTGACTGAGCCCTTCCCTCGGAGTAGACCTCACCAATGGCGTACATCTCAATGGGGTCACCCACTACTGTCCCTGTACCATGAGCTTCTAAGAAGCTTACTTCAGATGGCTTGACTTTTGCATTCTTCAGGGCTTGACGGAGAACTCGTATTTGAGCTTTTGGATTTGGCGTCCCAAAACTCGTTCCAGCTCCATCGTTGTTAAGTGCTGAGCCACGAATGAGAGCTAGAATTTTGTCACCTTCTCTGCAGGCGTCAGCATAGCGTTTCAAAACGACGACCCCACAACCTTCACCTCTGGAAGAAGAAAGAAATTATAAAAGATTCATACTTCGTCAGTAGTTTTTTCCAGATAGTCACCAATCCAACATCAATATTATTTAAAAAACTCCCGCTAAAAAATTTACCACCCAAAAAGCTCATAGATAAAGGAGGACAGCTAATTTTGCCGGTGTAATCCCCTCTGCTAGATTCTTTTGAAATTGTTTATATAGCGTCTCTAAAGCAACTTTTTCAAATGAATTTTTCCGAAATTCACTTTCCTTTGACCTATAAAGGTCACCAAAAGTCAGTCAGCTGACCTCACCCATTGGTTCAAGGGATACGTCAATCGAAAGGCCTGGTGTCCTGATTCTAGAAACATACCATACTTGACCTTTTTGATGTATAGCATGGCCACCAGAGGTCGCCAAACCTTCCACTGTACCTTATATGACCTCTGGCGGCCATGTTGTACATCAAAAGGGTCAAGTATGGTATTTTTTTAGAATCAAGACATCAAGCCCTTTCGATTGACGTATCACATGACCCGACCGGTGAGGTCAGCTGACTGACCATTGGTGACCTCTAGAGGTCAAAGGAAAGCGAATTTCAAAAAAAAATCATTTAAAAAAGTTGTATTGTGAAAAGGTGGAAGGGGGGATTCCTCCGTCAAAATTGGTCGTCCTAATTTCCTATTTAAAACCGATCACAAAATCCCATATCCAAATTATCTTGGTTTACAAAAATTGGAGCACATAACCTAGTCTCAGTGTTCACTTCTTAACGTATGCCAGCGCTAAGTCCGGCAGGAACTGAGGGCGCAGCAATAGAGAAAGCTTTTCAGAATTTTTTTTTTTTTTTTATTGGGCTTTGGATCTATGCTTACGCCTTATCCCCCCACTATTATATCAAACTTATATCAGAAAATTCATAAATATAATTCAAGGAACTGTTGTTTGTCTCTAATTCCTGGCTGAGTTCATTACATACATTTGCCTGTGAAGTTGGTTGACGTAAGGTTCGTCTATGTTAGACGCCTGTGAACTCTGCTAGCCCATAAAAATTGTTGGTAAATGGAGCTTTTTAGCTTTTTGGTTTGCGGATTTTTGGTACGAGATTATCGAGGGGAAACCATTCAGTGCCATTTCCCCAGATGATATTTTCTTACCTGACAAATCCGTCAGCTTGCTCGTCGAAGGTTTTGCAACGATAGTCTTTGGAGAGGACAACCGAAGCACCACCCTTACCAGAAAATGGGGTGCGCGGAGTCAGAACTAAATTCACTCCTGATGCAATTGCCAATGGAATTTCTCCACGTCTCAAGCTCTCACAAGCCAAATGCAGACCACCGAGGGCAGATGAACATCCTGCTTCCACAGCAATTGCAGGCCCATGAAGACCCAAACAATAAGAAATCCTGGACGCGCTTGCGCTGAATTCATTCCCAAGGTACCTGCGGAAGAAATCATTTGCTGCGAGGTGAGCGTCTGGGAGAAGACACTCGTAGTCCTGTTGCCAGATTCCGAGAAATACCCCGGTGTCTGTGTCACGGAGGTTCTGAGGGTTGATTCCTGCATTTTCTAAGCTTTCCCACGTGACTTCAAGCAAGAGTCTTTGCTGAGGATCAATGAATGGGGCCTCACGTGGGCTTATTCCAAAGAACTTTGCATCAAACTCATCGACTGGGCAGGTTAGAAATCCTGCCTGCATGGTTTTGGCTGCTTCCTCATTTTCAACGGAAACTGGACGGTCGGATGGGAAATTCTTGACTGCGTTTGTGCCTGAGACAAGGAGTTTCCAAAACTCATTAGGGCTATTCGCGCTTGGAAACCTACAGCTCATGCCAACCACGGCAATGGAGTCTGCGTATTCATCGGAAGACTGGTTAGAGGGGTCGAGCTTCGGATTCTCTGTGTATTCCCTTGATTCCACAAGTTCTGCAACGTATTCGGCAACGGCCCGCTGCCATTCAAAATTATTTTTGGATTATCAGTTTTTGCAAAAAAGTTTGTAATTCCGCTTTAATCTACCCACCTGTTGTTCCTGTAAGAATGGGGCAACATCTTGATTGTAAATATGAAGCCGGTCTTCTTTAAATTTATTATTTGATGAGCCAGGAGTAGTTTCATGCTTCTGGTCGCACTTTACAATAAAATCTTCATTCCATGTAACAATCTTTGGATCTTGCTCAAAATTCCCAAATCCTGTACAATTGGCTTCATGTACCAAACCACGTAGAGAATTCACCTCTTTGAAATAAGCCGCAAAGATTCCCCTATCTGCAGGAAAAAAAGTGTAAACTATTGGAATGGAAGCACTGTTCCGGACGTTGCATGAGACTATCATCCCGCATGCTGGTATCTCGCATGCAACTCGTATCTCGCGTGCGAGGGCTTTTGTTCGTATTTGCATCATGTGAATCTTGGCCTTGAAAATCGGATTCGGACTTTGAATCATGCGAATGAAGCATTTTTTGTACTCGCATTCGCATACGAACTCGCATGATGCGAGGGCATGCGAATTTCACCATAGGAAATTTCGAACAGTAGCTGGAAGGCTTCACCTTAATTTATTATAGATGCAGGAAAAGCTTCGAATTAACTTTTTTTGTTCCAACTCTTGCCTTAAATATCACTGGGAGGCGACGCCTCGCTTTCGCTAAAATGTTTTTGAAATTCTCTACCCTCACGTTTTTGGGACATACCCTGATACCAGTACCAGCACAATGGGGGTGTTGAGAGTAGTGCAAACATAACTTTTGAACAGTTCGGACTTCCGTAAAACGAGTTCCGAACCTTCCACTCGTATATGTTACGGGAAGTATGGACATTTCAGTAAGTATCAACACCTCTGGTGGAATTTGCACATCCCAAAACACGCGTTAATGTATAGTGCTGTATATCTTCCATTCAAGTTTCAAATTGGAACATATTTTCCGCAACAATTCCGCGAACCTTTGCTCAAAATGTTGAGAACTAACCTAACCCAGTGAATAGATAGTGAAGAAAATGACGCAAGTTTACTTTAACTTGTATAATTGCTGAAGAAGGCCCTTGGACCGAAACGTCCAATTTTCCTGAATTAAATGGTAATTTTGATTCGTGTGCTTCAGTCCTCAAATTTTCTTTAACCCAGTGAATAGGGCGATACATGGTACCGTGTTTTTGGATGTCCATACTCCCTGTAGCATATACAGTATGGAAAGTTTAGACAAGGAATTTGGGAAGGGGTAGGGAAGGGGATCACCTCATTCCATCCATGTCTAAACTTTTCATACTGTACATTACTGCTTTATTAGTCGTTACTGATAAAACCTTTCTATACCTTCTTTGATTTCAATTTCTTGAGCCAAGCTAACCAATTTCTTGAACGTGGAGAGACTAGGCATGAAAATGAAAAGCCGTGTGCCAGTGTTTCCGCTTCCTGCTTCCATAACTGAAAATTCAGCGTTGCATTCAAACAGCTCATCACAGTGGCCTCGTACCTGGAAACAATTAAGTCTCAATAGATTCTAACTATTAATTTGCAAGCCAGAGATGGTGACTCGGTGGTTTCATCCCATGATTCCATTTGAGTTAAGCAGTGTGCTGGGGTCAGGGTGCTTGGATGGGTGACCATCCTTGTTCCTTACCTTCCCTTGAGCTAGGTGAACTAGCACTGGCAAAGCGTGGAGCTTTGAGGTTTTCCCCTTAACGTGATTACCTGCCTTAGAGATAGTAGTGGAGGACAGAGAACCTGGCTCCGTG
>JABASM010001694.1:0-13397 GCA_019776545.1 Brachystomella parvula | reverse complement strand
CTAATAATTTCCGTTAATTTTTCTCAAAGTTTTTTATTTACAGAGCTTGTTTATGATGTAATGCGAGAAATCCAGGAAGAAAATGAGAAATCAAAGAAGCTGACTACGGCAGTGACACAAGCAGCAGCTAATTAAGTGTTCAAGGATATTATATATTTTAATTACATAGTTTGTCTTTTGTTATTCATTCCTGATCTCCTAGCCTTTCTTACACTAATATCTAACAAAAATTACTAACTTTAAAGACTTCAAGTAGACCTTATCATGTCTGTATCATGTTACAGAAGCAAGCATCTCCTGGCTACACATAACCCCTAACAAGTCCAGTTTTTTTCCAAATGTAATGTGAAAGTGGTGCTGAAATCAATAAGAAAAATAATTATGTATTCTAATTTTAACGTACCTCTAAACACGATTTTAAAATAAACAAGAAGCAATAATGCCTGTGAAATTCAGAAATAGCTGAAGCCATTTTCTTCATCCAATTAGCACTACTTGTGGTAAAGCTAGCTATAATTCGATTAGAATAATTTCGATAAAAAAGCTCTGCGGCTACTCCAATCACGATAGTAATCAGCAGTATTAGGGACTTTCCGATTGAAGGCTTTTTTGAATCAGCCAAAGAATTTGGCTCAAGAGGCCGTATGGGGTTTTTGTTGGAATGCATGACTTTAACAAAAAACCTTATGGCCTCTTGAGCCAAATCCTTAGGCCGATTTAAAAAAAGCTTATTCAATCGGAAAGTCAGTCCCTATTTACGTTTTCGAGTTTTTTTTAAGTCCGCCTGTACTCAACTGAAAGTTGCGTCCGGTTTTATTTGCCTGAAACTTTATACTTTTTAACGAGGACAAATCCGAGTTGACGCCTCGTGAGATCACCAGGCGCGTCCCGTGAGTGCCTGGCGCTTATACGGGCTTGCAGGACTTTTCTTGGTTCCAACCCCAGTTTATCCATAAGGTCAACAAGGCTGACAAACGCACACAGGGTAAGTGCTGAATTTGGCTCGATGTTATAGATTCCTCGCACGAATAGGCAGTAGGTAGCTGGGCCTGAATCTTAAGTTTCAGTCAGATCGTCATCGTACTGGACTCAGCATTTGCCTTATTTGACCTTTCGTGGCCCCTGGTGAGCCCAGGAGATGCCAACTCTGGTTGACCTTCGTACAAAGTTTCAGGTTGATCCCTGGGAGCTTTATATCAAGCTTCAGTCAAATCGAACTGGACACAAGTTTCAGTTGGGTTGATACGGGGGGATTCTTTATATTTCTAAAAAATAAGAAACGAATTTGAAAACTTTAAAATAATTCAAAATATGAAAAAATTTAAAAGCATGAATAATAATTTATTAATTCTCACATACTAGAGTGGAATGTCAACCCAGTGCAGTCTTTGACCCTATTCAATTCACATCCCATATCACCCAACTCGGTACGGGAAAGGTATGGCCGTGCAGAAATGTCAAGGTCTCTAGCTGGTCCTTATTTTTACTGTATTACAGGTAAAGCTTAATCCGATAAAGTTTTAATTTGAATTTTGCTAAAACTTGACTAAAATAAAGCAAACTCAGTTTCTTGCCATGCAAATAGTATTAATGCTTATTAATTAAATAATTAGAGTATAATGTCTTACAGTGAGAAGTAAAATTAAGATGCTAAATTAAGTAATCACGTTTTTTTATTGCTTTTCTTTAAGATGGTAATTAAATTGGTAATAAATTCAATGAATAAAAAAAAGTGATTTCTTATTGAATCTTTTGCTATAAGAAAAGTTCTGCGGGGAGATGACAAGGAGCTAGAGGGCCATCTGTTGTTTTCTTAAACCAAAGGAATTTCTTCCTTGGGAAAAACAGTGGAATGTCAATTAATAATTTCTCGTTATTATTTTTAATACTTTGATATAAAGGAGAAGAGGACTCATTTTTTTTAAAAGACCTCTCTGTCCTCATCTTCAGCTGTGATATCCTATCTAACTTTTTCAGATTAACGTTGAGAAAACTTTAATGGAAAAACAGTGGAATGTCAATTAATAATTTCTCGTTATTATTTTTAATACTTTGATATAAAGGAGAAGAGGACTCATTTTTTTAAAAGGCCTCTCTGTCCTCATCTTCAGCTGTGATATCCTATCTAACTTTTTCAGATTAACGTTGAGAAAACTTTAAGATTATTCAGTGAACAGCTGCTTTTTCCTTCAACAATGTATTCTGAATCCTTAAGTGTGTAAGTTGACAACGAACCATAGGTACACCTGTAACTAACTACTGTTCGCGTTTTAACAAACTTTCTACCATTAAATACTCAACATAATCGGTAAGAGCTTAGTAAATCAATCACGTTATTACGCTGAATTAAAGTCATGAATTAGTATTACTTTATTTGTTGTATCCTTTTTAGGGTTGTCTCAATTTATGAAGGGATAAGGATCATGACCTTATTTACGGCTGTTACGGTGATTTTTAATCTGTGTACAAGATCCGTGTGATATTATGACTACAGATACATTCCAGATTTAAGCCAAGAGGGAAGTGAAGCAGAAGTAGTGTTATAACCAAACTTCCTGGAATAGCACTGCCATTTAACCTGAAGTTGATCTTGAATGATGCTGGAAAGAACTTAGAACTTATAGTATTGACAAAGTGAGATACTCATTTAGTGTTTAACTGGAGACCCTGGATTCTGTCACCTTCTGGGATTCGGATTACTGTGTTTTGTACTGATGGGTGATGATGGATCGGTTTGATGGAGTCGCTGCAAAGGGGGAGGTTAATAATGCTCACATCGGGAGCCGCCGAAGGACACTAAATAAATCACATTTCTCAGCTGAGGATCAGGCACTGGATCAAATCGCCAAAGAGGTACTCAACTCTCTATTTACATTCTTTATCTTTACACAGATTGAGAGTAGGGAAACATTAGCTTAGTGAAACAAAAAATCTAACCGATCCTATATATTGCTCCCGTGGTGAATTAGAAACTGAATCGACTGCTTTAAAAATTTTAGTTCAAAAAGTACTGAACGCCAGGCCCTGAAAAGCTTGAATCTGCTGCTGCGTGTTGATAAAATCTCCGGAATGAAGTTGACATTTGAGTCAATTGGATTGGGTAATCTGCTTATGCCTGAAAGGTGCATTTTTTGCATGAATTCTTGATTTCCTGGTAGTAAGTAGTCTTAGTCGAGTGCAACGACGTGCCTCCTATATTTCTGAATTCTTGAATTCTATTTTTACCATCATGCCGGGAATTAAGATTGTTTCTTCTTCTCTCGTCGGTTCGATGCCTTGTTTTCCAGCTTCAGTTCTCTGCAGACTGGTTTCCTCAGTTTTTCTTTGTTTATTCTTCCGAGGGGGCGTGTTTGTGTCATGGCTGATCCATCGTCACCATCGCCATCCCTTACACCTTTCTATGTCAAAAACTATCGAGCACAGCGTATCCGTCTCAATCAGAAATACTCAGGGTCAAACTCCGTCCTCAGTAGCCATGAGTGTCTCTCAGCCTGGGGTCGACCATCATTTGGTTCCACTCTGTCATTGGCAAGTTGCGGGAACAACGGTGGTCGTGATTCTTACTTCCCCTCACCCCCCTCATCAGTACATACTAGTTATTTTCCCAACCAAAACTGGACTCCTAAGGTGTCTCTGGTTTCTGCTGTGAAACTGGCTGGTTTCGGTGGGAATGAGACCGAAAATGATTCTGTGCGGGATGGAAGCTGGAACACATCAACAAATGGCAGTTTCGTACATCCTTTCCGTCCAGTGACGGAATACCGGAGAACACTCTCTGGTGGGGGAGAATGGCGGTCAAATAGTGCGGATCCTGAGTACAATTTCAGACTTCCTCGGAGAAGTGATGCTTGGGATGAGCAGGAAAATGTGAGGAGCATAAGTGTGGAACGGCAACTGCCCATGACTCGAACTTTAGGCCAAGTAGACCCTTATCTGCCGAATGGACAGTTAAGCAATAGCATCAGCATCGCTTCTCTCGACCGGATTGGTGGTAGGGGGGAGTTTGACAGTCGTGTGACAGCGTTTGCTAGAAACGTCTCATCTTACTCCTGGAATAAAAGCGTATCAGATTTCCATCAATTGGATCGACCCAATACTCATGACAGTGGGACTCAGTATCGCGGTGGTAGCAGTGCAGCCTTGTCCTTGACCAATGGCCACATCCCACCTCCCCCACCCTTCCCCACAACAGGAAATGAACAACACCGTGAAAGTATCACGGAAGAGGAGGAAGAGAAAGAATGGACAAAGAAACGGAAGAGAAGACTTCCAAAAGAAGTCCCGTCTTTCTTGAGCGCTGAAGACCAGTTGACATTAGCACGTGTGAGTCAAGCGTCCGTATTTTGCCTTCTCTTGATTCTTTGTAACAACAAGCATACTATGTTAACCTATGAACTTAATCTGGGTTAATTTTAAAATTAAGATGCGGAGTCATAGTTGGTGAGCAAAGGCTCTTTAAGCCATCCCATCTGAATGTTGGTTTTAGATAATTTTCTGGCCACTCATTCAAGCGCTGGGGAGGCCGATAGTCAATTTGAAATGTAAAGGAGGTATGGAATGGGGTAGGGTTTTATTGGTTGTGGGGAATTACCCGTTACCTGTTATAGGAGAGTCTTTCATGAGACAGGTAGAAATTATTCTCATAATCCTCCTCGCTTACCACACTTATCATCACCACTACTATTTTTCCTTGTGTGTATGAATTTATTCTATTCAAGTAGGAAGTCAAATAGTAGATTAGAAGGTTCTGTTGAGTCATATTTTCAATTCTATTAGCAAAAAGAGCTCCTGCCTCCGCATATGAATTCACAATCATACAGCAGGAGCTGAAGAAAAGTCTAAAAGTCAGACAGAGCCAGAAGTCAGCTTCCTCGGTATTCTCAACATAATATTCTTGGTCCACTTTCGGGTGTGGTAAACTTGGGGTTGAATTTCATTACCTAACTTCCTTCCAGGAAAGGTGGGCGGATTCTGCTTATTGTTTTCATTAGACACTGTCACAAAACAAGGACGTAACGAGCTGGATCCAGTTTCTCCTCGAAGCTTTTTCTTCACGCCTTCATATACTTGAAAGATTCTCCATGGACTTTTGAGCGGGGGTGGTTCCTTCCGATTGTTGTGATAAAAAAACAGGGTTCTTCTATCAGTCTGTCTCGTGCACGCTGTAGTTTTAAAACAGGAGCAGCTGAATCTCTTCGTCTGTTCATCAGAACCGGTGTTTTCTTCCTGTTTTTACCATTTTTCTACCCTAATTTCTCCGTGTTTTTCTTGCGAGATCTAAAAGTTTCCCCTACCGACCTTTAAAGAGCAATACCCAAGTCCCCTTCTTTCAAACGACGACGGAGGGTTGACTATTTGTGGCATTTACCTTCTGGGTCTGGTAGTAGAAGGAGAGAGACAGGCCGAGGAGACTCAGGTCGCCAGGTGTACTCTGCTTCATCCAACTCTTCTTGGCGAATATGAACTCGAGTCGTAAGAAAACTAAGAAAGGACGTGAGCGGGCTGCTGCAGCAGCTTCAAGTCCAGGCTCATCTACGATATCAACCTCACCTACTAAATCTCCCATCAAATCTCCGCCACCAGCATCGACTGCTGGACCGCTGCAGAAGTCTAAATTAAAAAATAATTCTAGTGCCCCACAGAAAAATATTTCAAAGGGGACTGTCAAGAAAATTGAAGATGCTGTTCCTGCTCTCCCTTGCTCTGATGAAAATGAGAAGAAGCCGGTTGAGAATGAAGGAGCTGCGGCTGCTACTACTAGTGGGAATAGTGGGGATGGGGAGGAAATCGATAGAAGAATCGATCAGGGGAAAGAGGAATGTAGGGAAGAAGCAGAAGTGACCGAAGGAAACAGACAACCCCTTCAGGAATCTAGAGACGAAGCCACTGAAATTCCACTAATACCCGGGGAAGCTAATTCAGTTAATGCCCGTGAGGAAACTGCAACGCTCACCACAGTTCCAGATTTACCAGCACCAGAAGCAGAACCACCCGAACCAGTAGTGGCCCGACCAGAACGCAGCGAAAATTCTCTTGAGGAAGTCGTTTCTGCTCTAAGAACTGAAGAAACAGTTAGAGAAGCTCCATCAGCGAAATGTGAAATTGAGGAGTCGGACTCAATTCCAGGCGACTCTGTACTAAAGCCGTCAGCGCGGGAACCAAGAGATGAGCTAGATGTCCAGAATTCGTTAGCCGGAATTCTTTCATCGGGTGATGGGATTGAGAAAGTGACTAGTGTGGAGGTGACGCTTGAACCTGCTGCAACTAGTTATTGTGAAGTGATCTCGGAAACTGAGAACATGAAATTGGATCCGTTGGGTGGAACTGGATTGAAGGACGGTTGCGATGATGATGACCTCACCCTCACCCCTGTCAATGAAAAAAAAACTCTCCTTGGAAGCGGATTGAAGGTCCAGTCAGATGAAGAGGAGTCTTCTTCTGCCGAGGTTTGGTGGACAGCTCGTGAGGATCCGCCATCAACTGCTGGGAGTGATGATGGAAGTATTCGTGCCGTTTCATCTCTTTCAGCCTTCAGTGCCGATATTAGTCACAGTGGACTCGATCCTTCGTCATCAGCAAGCAAGCGAAATAGCCTCCTGTGTTCTGCTGAAGGAATACCAAATGTCTCAGTAATTCCGCCTATGCAGGACGCAAGCACTCTTACAGATGTTCCTTACCCTATTCCCAAAAGCGGTGATCCAGTAAATGACACTGTAGTTGAGGAACCAGTGCCTGAATTTTCTAGTCCCCGTAATTCCACTGAGGAGGGCAAAGTTCCTAGGGCGATTGAAAGTGAGAAGGCTGCTGGGTATCGAAGGGGAAGCTTGGCTAAAGGTCACAGTATTTCAGAAGAACCACAAGACGATTCGTCCATTGTGGATTACCTTGTTGATGTTTCAGACAATGTAAACATAGCCGAATTATTATTTATTTTATTCAGTAGGTGTTGCTATTTTTTCACACGGATAATTAGCGGAAAAAGTGAAATTCCACGAACCCTTAGCTCCTTAGCGGTTAATCCAATTTATTTCATGCGTCATAAACTAATTCACTCTCGATTTTTTCTTTAGGCTGAAGCACGACTGGCAGCACGGCGTCAGGCCAGAGCAGAAGCTCGAGACATTAGAATGAAGGAACTAGAGAAGCAGCAAAAAGAGTCAGAAGAAAATGCAGACCGGCAGTACGACATGTACTCCACAGGTAATGTCGGATTTCATGCTACAATTACAGTATTCAGTTATCCTTCATAAAATTTTTAATTTTTTTCTCTTTAGATGTAGTAAACCGGGCAGCATTTCGAGTTGCTTTGGGCAATAATCACCGTCCTGCGTCACACTCTCATTCCTTGGGTTCTGCAAGTTATCACTCAAGTCGCCGGAGTTCGGAAGAATCTTCTGAAGACGGAATCATCAGCATACGAGACATGAGGGTAGGCTTTTCTGCTTAGCTAATCGCCAATCAAACCTTAGCTGCTGCTTTTCTGTCTCTGCGAACTGTAATTTACTAACTTGTTTCTTTTCTTCTTTCTTAATCTCACTTCAGCAAAGTGGATGCAGTGAGCGATACGTAATTCTCCGGGTAATTCATGTCTTCTTCATACTAAAAATCGTTACTACTAGAAAATCTACTGCTGCGGCTTGCATGTTTCTGCTCCTTTCATACTTTAAAGGATTTTTCTTTCATTGAAGTTCGTTACTCTAAATCATTTTTTACTAGCATGAACTGAAGGAGCTGGAAGACAAGTTCCGTAAATCTATGGTGCAGAATGCTCAGTTGGACAATGAAAAGGTACAATCCAAAAATTCAATACATGATTTTCCTATTGCTAATTTTCCGCCTACTTTCAGTCGGCTCTAACTTACCATGTCGAGTTACTGAAGGACAAAATAGAAGACTTGGAGGAGTCACTAACCCAGTTGCAAAAGGATCACAAGGATAAATCCAGAGATTTTGATAATCTGAAAAGACTCTCAGCTCAGCTTAAGGAAGAATTAGAATTTTATAAATTCCAGCTCCGGGAGAGGGACGAATTAATCAAAGTTAGTCTCTCTAAACTTTTTATATCCCGCCGCTGAAAAGACCTTCGTTCACCATCTGTTTATTAATTTAATAATTTTCGTATTATTATTCTCCAGGAGTACGGTCTAGTCGTGGTCGAAAGTGAGGTCGAAGTGGACATTGGAAATGGAGAGCGTGAGACGCGGATTAAGCGAACCCTTGTCACACAGGAGACTGCCAATGTCCTTTCAACTTTGGGAGAAGGGTCGCTTGGTATGTAACAGACTGTACCGTGACAGACTTGTTCCTGCTTTGAGCAAGTCATAATCTTATTCGTTTGATTTTTTTTTCAGATGTTCGGCTGAAGCGTGTATTAGAAGAGAAGAACGAACTCGTGGACGAATTACGAAGACTTAAATTAGATTTGGAGGAAGAACGGAGTCTGAATTCAAAGGGTCATCACAATAATCATTACAACAATGTTTCAGCGAATCACATAAATGGACCTGATGACTCATCAGAAGTGCAGCGTATGTCTCATGCTTAATAACTTTCTTGTTTCATCGACTTCAGTTTTTGATTTCCCCTTCTGATTATCGCAGGGGAAGTGAGCAAGCAAATGGCGGATTACAAATACAAGGTTCAGAAATATGAGCAGGAAATTCTTGCATTGCAGGCCAATGTAAGCCACATGGCACAGGAAATATATTAGAGTAAGAGAAGTCATTGTAACTGCTTGTATATTTTCAGGTATCTAGACTAGACGGTCAGGTTAGTAGGTTTCGAACAGCAGCCGAAGACGCAGAGACACGTGAAGATGATCTGAAGGTGGAGAAGAGGAAACTCCAGAGAGAAGTATGAATGAACCCGGATCTGCCTTACTTTTCTAATTAATTTACTAACAGTTATTTTTTGGAAGCTCTCGTAGAAAAAGTGGTGTTTGGTCTACTTGCTCTTGATTGGTTGATTTATTTTCTCCTCCACCCTGCTCCGCATGGCACACTTTTATTGCTGTAAAAAATCCATTTTTTTAATTTTTTTCTTCCCGTAGCTGAACTGTCGCTCTTGCTAAAATTGCACCTCTTCACTACTTTTTCTTAGTCGATTCTTTTCTTACCTCCTCTCAGTACTGGAAGGCCCTATGCAAAATTCTTACGAATGTTACATTTTTATTTCAGCTACGCGAAGCTCAATCAAGATTAGACGAATTAGAAACTACGAATTCCCATTTACAGAAGCGATTGGATAAATTGAAAACAGCGAAATCCAATTTACTCAAAGACCTCTAGAGTTCCCTTCTCTACCAATCACTCTTACGGACTGAACAAATCCAACTACCAGCACAGGCCACCATCCCGAAAATTCCTACAATAAGAACTCTCGGATAAGATGTGGTATTACTATTCTTTTTCATTTGTTCTCTCATAGTTCGTTAATTCAGTATTCGTAACCTAACATTAAAAGTTTCCACGGGTTGGCTCCACCTTAGAGAACGCTAGTTTAGGTAAGCCATGAATTACGGTACGTTTTGCAATAAATTATGAGAAGAAAGCTGCCGCTGCAGCTCCTGACTCCAAAGGGCAAAGATAACTCGGTGCCATGATAAAAAAAAGATAACAAAAGCTCTAATGTATAAATAGGAGTTAATTATAATTTTACTGTTATTGGTGGACTAACCATATCAAGAAGCTCCATTCTCTTGTTAGTTAATAATTAACTTTGATTAACTTGTATAGTATACTACGAACTTTTGACACATTTATAAGAACCGTTTATAAGAATACTAAGAATTTGAATTGTTAGAAGCGTAGACAAAAGAAAAAAAAACCCTTTTCGTTCGGTGCTTCTTGTCGTTGACTACTGAAAGACAAAATAAGAAGAAAAATAATTAATAAGTTTTCTAGGCTCACTCCGTTTAAAACAGGTCTAAGATTTTACGATCATCGTCAATTGTTTAAACTGTTACGTTTGTAATTTCACTCAACTGGGAACTACTCAGCCTAAGATTTCAACGTTATTTAGTAACTAAAAAGAAAATAAAACCGCGTTGTTCCAGCATTACCTCCGATCCTCATCCAGTAGAAGTATTTTATTTTTGTGAACCTGAGGCTAGGAGCGGTACACAAAATTTTTAATCAACAAAGTTTGTGTATCTTTGGCTTAGGGAAATGCACGCTGTTGTTGGCAGAAGGGGTTGAGATCGAAAAGGAGCTTAAAAACTTGTCATTCCAGTTACCAAGTCAGAAAATTTCCAGTTTTAGCCTCAAGACCTTTCTTGATATCCCTTATCACTACCCATAGCTAAACGGGAGTTATGCCAGAGATGGTACTCGATCCAGCCTAACTTCGTCTTTTGGTTGCCCAATCTGTTACTGTCATTCCTCTCCACCACGGGCAGAATAGGATGGAGGTCTGAAAAATCCGCACTCATTCTTGGGACATATAGAAAAAGTTAAGCCTGGGAAGACTCCTGGCGTTGATTCAAGGTGTGGAAAATAATTCGAGGTCGAGGTCAGAATAATCTCCAGCAGCTGGCCAAGTGTGATGACTAACTGCTCTTCCCCTCTAGAACTTAAGACAACCTGCTCGTGCTCCCCCTCCATAGATATAAAGGGAGCCACTCATCCTCTGTCAGCGAAAAGAAAGCCATTTCTCCACAAACACTGCTTCTCCCTTGCTCTTTCTCTACTAGTCTTAACCTTGACTTTGAAAATGAGTGCTACCCAGGGTCAGAACACAGGAGCCAATGAGCACTACGCGGATGGTAAATGTGCCAATACCAAAGGAAGCAATGGGACCACCCGTCATCCCACTTCCGTCGCCCCACCCGCTCTCCTCAAGAAGCCAATCAACGTCCCTGAGAAACTTCTCATGGGTCCTGGACCCTCCAACACCTCTCCAAGGGTCCTTTCCGCCATGGGTTAGTTAAATTATTTTTCAACTTCCATCATGGTCCTAGCTAAAAGCAAAGATCAAAGCTGAGACTTGGGTTTCAATGAAGCTGATAACGAATAAACTCTGCACAGCGGATTTCAGATTTCAGCAAACGGTGCCTGATTTTTTAAAAGAAATCCGAAAAGCTGCATCGTTCAAGTTCTACATCACCCAGTGGAGTAGTGCCCCACATGGAGCGTAGAAATCACGCAAAATTTTCGCCGGGGGCACTGCTTATACGTCAAATTCAACTTTGTTTTTCCTCCTTAGGACTTCCTGTGATTGGCCACATGCATTCGGAGTTCATCCAAGTAAAATTATTCTTGACCTGTAAAAAATCGTGGCATGCTCTGCTAAAAAATTTTTTTTGACAGATTATGGATGAGATAAAGGCTGGTCTTCAGTATGTGTTCCAAACCGAAAATCCGTGGACAGTCGTTGTTCCAGGCCCTGGTCATCTAGGTGAATACATGTCAAAAACGTGAATGACCAGAATTGCCACATTTAAATCCGCGAAACCCATATCCATAAATTGCGAATTTAAATTCCAAGCGGACATCCGGAAAAATAGTTGGGGATTTACAACGAGATAACGCAGCACTATTCGAAAATTCTATTACTAATTCAAGATAATCCCAGTCCCAGAAGTTCAAAAAACTACAAAAATATCAAAGAGTTTCAAAATTTTAAAAGTTTCCGATTTCGTTAAACTACTTTTCTGCTTCATTGAGTAAGCTCGAGGAATATTGCTGCCTAATTCGGATTTGTTATGGGTTTCACAGAGCTGCACATCGCAGTTTTGGCCATCCGGATTTTCAGACTTCAATGACCTGATTTTTACGGCATTCGACCAAACACCGCTTTTTTATATCAATTTTTTTCAGGTATGGAAGCTGCCATTGTCAACTTGATGGAGCCAGGGGAGAAAATTTTGATTGGTGTGCATGGGTAAGTCATACTCAAATCCCAAGAAATCAAAATTCAGAGAAAAAAAAAATGAGCAAAGAATGAGAAAGAAGAATTTGAATAACTGCCAATGAAATCAGAGACCTTAACAGGATTTGTAGGAGTTTGCAAATCTATAATACATAATTCAAAAACTGAAAAATTATGAAACAGTTGGCTTCATGCAAGCGCTTTTTTTAAGCGATACTTGGAAAAAAGAGTTTGTGCAGTTGCACCCAAAGCCCGGTGCAAAAAAGTTTGACAGAGAGCTGGACTGCACAAATTCTTTTTCTTAACGTACAGCTTGTCTAAAATAGTAGTACCGGGGAGAGTTGCGCACCTTTTTGAAAAAATAAATCGATGTTTCAACATTTTTTTAAAAATAGTTTCACTTCAATTAATTTAAAATTAACCTTAAATGCGTTGATTGCTAAAGTTATCCTTCTAAAAATAAGAAATTATGGGATTTTCGAATATTAAGAAAGTGGAAAACTTTCTTCGGTACAATATTTATTTGGACAAACTGTATGCTTTATTAGGAAAAAATTCCTAGACTTTGTTTCTATAATAGCATTTTAATTAAATCATCTTCGATTATGTCGATGGACTTACGTATACGTAAAATATTTACCTCCAAACTCTGGATTTCCTGGATATCGCGCAAACCAAATCCTCTGCTTTGCTGCTATTTCTAAGAAATCATTTTGGTTTCTGGCTCACATTAATTAATGCTGAACGAGAAATGATGATTTTCCGTTGTTTTCCGATACAGAATCTGGGGTCTTCGTGCGAGTGATCTGTCATCAAGATTAGGTAATCATAATTATTATTATGAATAAGCGACGATCGCGCAGCTGGGCATAATTTTTCAAACAATTAAAATATTTTCTGAAGTTTCTGGAATTATAGTTTCCAATCTCGTTTGGAACAACAGGTTAATCAGTTAGCGTTTTGATATTTTTTAACCGACGGCGTTGGTATTTAATGTTACCCGTCTGCCCGTTTTTCTGTGATGCCTCTGTCTGTGAACAAGATCCTTTCTTGTTACAGAAAAAACAGTTAAAAAAAAATTTAAAAACCAAGCTACTGCTGTTCAAAATTTTTGAGCATAGCAGTTCACATCCGAAATCTCCCGAAAAAATCGGTTATGGGTAATTCATGGACATAAAATGTCCATGGACATGTACATGGATAGGAAACATACGCATATTTCGCGTGCAATATATCAGTAGGTGATCTTTCCATGGGCAATCCATGAATTTCTAAGGTGAACAGTCCATGCACCATACACAGCAATTCCGTAAACGCCCAAAACTTATTAAAGTTTTAGAAAATGCTAAAAATTCGTGAAAAAAATCACAAGAGACCCAAAATTCGCAAATATTTCAGAAAATGTTAAAAATCCAGTAATGCATCAGGAAAAACTCAGAATGCATGAAAAATTCAGAAGACTTATAACTTAATGCTGTTCTTGCTTTCAAAGTTGTAGCTTCCGATCACATCGTAAACAGGCTTCTGTT
>JABASM010001693.1:0-13399 GCA_019776545.1 Brachystomella parvula | reverse complement strand
TTAAACATGATGTCCGTCGTTTGGTCCCGGTTACTAACGCGCCGATCAGGCCTCCGTTGGCTACGAAATCCGCAAAAAAACTAACAATTTCAGCATGATGTCCGTCATTCGAACCGCGGTCACGAACGTACCGGCGTTGGGTTTGCTACCACCAGGCTACCACATATGAAGTTAAAAGAAGGCGGCGCTTAGAAGAAAATTGACGAGCGGCTCTTAGATATTAACAGAGGATAGGCTAAAAATAAATTCGGCGATATGGGAATCGGCGAATTGAGACAATTTGGAAAAAGGTCGATTCGGCGATTTGGGATTCGGTGATTTGGGCAATTACCAAAGACATTAATTTACAGTCGTTAATATCTTCCACCTCTCCGCTTCTTCAGCCTGCGAAAACTGACGACCTGGCAAGCGCATCCACTTCTTGTGCTAATGTAGTCTAGTATCCAAGGATGCTCATCGTCATAAGCCCCATGAGGACGAACAAGGGCGTAGGTGAGGGAGTGCTGCTGGATGCACTGTGACAATTGGGAATGGCGACTCTCTAGAAATTTACATGGTTTGTTGAGAACTTTAGGATGGCAGGATACTTCATAGAACCTTTGGCGTACTCGCTCGTCTTGGTATAACGCCACCAAATGGCCTGTGAAAAGAGGGAAACAATTTGATCAAGCTTAGCTTTGGAAGTTAGAAATTAATCCTTATTGGAAAGATCGGGTGAAACCAAACCGGAGAATCCACGCTAATGCTTGCTTATCCATATAAAAGCACCAAAGTATCAGCATAGTATTAATTTCTTGGGAAGTAGTATGCTTTCGCCCAAATGTCAGTGGGAATGTCAAGGGTTTGAGGGGAAGAAACTCTAAGTTTTATCAAGGTCGAAAAAAGGGAGAAAAGGAGAAAAGAGGGCAACGGGTTATCTTTTCCAGTGTTTGGAAATCTTGGAAGCTTCTGTAGCCTGTGTTTAAAAATGGCTGACTAGGTGAAATAATACCGCATTGGCGCTTCTTCCAGCACTCAGCAACAGTTGTTGGTGCTACTTATTCTGTAACTTCCCTTCGCGTCGGAGCTCTGAGTTCACTGCTTTCATAACCCAAAGTCGCCGGTTCGTTCGTACGCAAAAGGCCTTGGGAAAAGCAGCTCCCATGGACTTACGTGGTAATCACAACCTCATGAATGATCCTATAGAAATTTTCCTTCAGAGTTTCTGAAAGAACCAGGATTTCTGAAATGCACAGGGCCCATAAGGCTCCGAGAGGATGGAGCCACGAGAGGAATTTATTACGGACTGACGAAGCGTCCAGGCTCCTGCGCATTTCCAAACTACTGCACCCAGGACCATGGAGAAAGAAATGTGACCACATAAAGTCAGGGAAATCATTTTCCCCTTACGTGTTTAATGGAGGAACCTGTGAGTTTGGGTTATGTAGCCACTGAACTACAGGTTCGAGCTGGAACGTAAAGCGAAGTCCCAGGGTAAGTATAGTACACACACTTGTTGCTGACTGAAGGAAGAAGTTGGTGAGTTGCCAACGAGGGTCTTGTTTTACCGAATCAGTCATTTTTGGCCTTCTCGGCTGCAGATTGTGCGAAATAATAGATTTTGATGAAATTCGGAAGGCAAAGGTAGATTAGGATGGGCCATGATATAAAAGTATCAGTTTAATCCCTCCCAACTGGGAAAATGTTTAAAAAATGCCTTCTTTCATCTGATCAGACAAAGTGAAATTAATAAAAAAAAAAAAAAAACCTTCAGCTATCACCTATAAGTAAAAAATCTCGTTATGCGCGTTATAATTAATGAATTCAAAAAATTGATGAAGATTTTACCCTACCAAATGCTCATACTTTATTTAGTAGTTGTTCTTGCCTTCTTCAGCGGTATATAACAAATTGAATTAGTAAATTGAAACTAATTGGAACTTCTGAATTTTAATATTTTCAGTTTTTCTTCAATATTAACACCCGTCTTCAATTTTCAATATACCCATCATATTTTTGAATTCGTCAAAGCATTACCTGTTCTGTTTCTACCGGCGACAGGTTCAATCACTTCATAGATAGTGGGACAGCAAGAATCAATAGACTCCGCTGAGAAAATGAGATCATCTTTGCTCAGCCCTTTCTGCTGTGACTGATGTTGCCGAACTCTCCTCTTTTCATCACTCAAGGTTTCTAAGCGATTTCGCTTGTTACGCCCACGACTCCGATTCCTCCACCTCCTAGATCCCAGAATCAAGAGTAAGAGTTTTACTTCAAAATGTCGCTTGGAAAAGTTTTCAAACCATATGGGTCGAATAGATTCAGTGTATTCCTCTCGTGGTCGAAGCAGTTGATGAGATCCATAAACACTCGAGTCATCGTAGGCTCCAACAACGAAATGGATTTCATCCAGCATCACCATCTGTGTAGAAAATCCATTGTAAGCAACAGTCCAAGTGAATAAAACAGAGCTAAGTGTTTGTAAGCATCCTCCTACGCTTTTGGATTAGGCTCAAGTGTTTTTGTTAAATTTTTCTGGTGTGCCCAAAAAGAAAATCCACTCGTGAGAAATATTTTTAAATGGGCAGATGTGCTCTAGCGCATTTTCAAGCATTGGATAGGCTATTGCAAATCCGAGGAGGGGTGTAGAAAAGTAATGGGAAAGGTCAAGTTAAATTACAATGTGCCTCACCCTTTACCTTCCCTCTCTGTTACACGGGTGATCAAGGGCGGGGGTGGAGAAAGTCAAGGATTAGAGGGTGAGAGAGAGAGGAGAAAGCGTGAGACTTTATAAACACCAGGAAGAAAACGAAAATATTCCAGGATTTTTTTTCTAGCTTTTATTTTTTATTTCCAAAGATAATAAACTTCCTCCTTGAACCCTTTTTTTCAACTTGAGTAGACGTTAGTTAATTTCTCTAATTATTTATAGGAAGCTATAAACAATGATGGCCATTCCGCCTAAATTGTGTTCCAGGCATCTTCTGCAGTAGAAAGAATTCCTGTCACTCGCTCTCTCCTGTCCTCGAGTATAAATATTGACCAAAGCAGTTGAGAAAGATGATAACAAGTGGTACTTGGCTGAGGGTGGGTCATTCTTTTTTGAAGGAAAGGAAGGGTTGAAACGTTTTAGCAGTTGTAAAAAATAGCCATCGTATCATCATAATTTATAATCCAGCTAGAATTCATTCTGTCCTTATAGTGATGACATTCCAGCTAGTCATGAATCCCTTTCCATTTTTTTTTTGTTTAGAGGACAGAATAATAGAAACTGAGATTTAACACGAAGGAATCTCAAGTGATCTTCACATTCTTCCGTACCACCAACAACAACCAACATGAATTTCACTCTTCGCGGCAGCCTGGATACAAAGTGAAAATCTTACAAGCGGATTTGTCATTAATTGAGTGTAAGATCCAAAAAGAATCCATGTAAGAAAATTACCATGCGCCTTATTTATTTCCTATCCTTAATGGAGACTGTTGCGATTTTGTTGTGACATTTAAAAAGACTTGCACTTGACTTTAAAATTCTCCCTTAAAACAAATTTTTCTCAAACTTTATTGTACTTTCAGAATATTTCACGAGAATCAGAATAAAGAATCATGAATATTATTCCCCTAAAAAAATGCCAAGCTGTGGGATCCTATACCAATAAATCCGTGTGAAATTAATGAAACTAGCCGAAACTTAAGTCCACATTCTTAAATCGGATATTTTTTTATGCTCAGAAATCAAAAAAAAAGGCCGTGATCATCCTGAAAAACTTACTATCACTAATCCTCTGCATGAAAGAGCAACAAAAAAATCTTAATTTTCGATGCTACGATGCAGATTTCTTGACCATCTACTATCTACTCTACTACCAGTTCAATATGCTTTGTTCTTTGGAAACTGGTTGTCAGGGGTGACCTGTGACCTCTCAAAGAGTTTTGTGTCAAAATACTAAAAGAGTTACAATATTATTAATCCCAGGATTTTGGATTTTTTCTGAAACTGTCGTGTGGCAAGTCGTCAGCTTTGGATGAACTTTTGGCATTGAATTATCCTATCGGCTTGACCAAAGATGTCGGAATGAAGGTAAGATCACCAACAAATAACGCATGGTGGGAATTAGGATCTGCAAACAAATACTGGAGATATAAGCGTCCGAAACTTGCATCCAAGGTTCGCGATTTTCCCATGCTATTTGCATGGGAAAAAACGTATCACCCCCCTTAACAGAAGCAAAGGGTAGTTTTGTTAATACCCATAGTCATTTACCAAAAAAATTCATTTCGGAAAATAATTTTTCCTACTTGCCTTGCATTTATCAGGATCTGCATTTATGCATATTCTTTACTTGGCCGCTAAACAATGAGGCAGGTTACGAATGTATTTTTGAAACTGAACCTCAGCTTTCGGTTGAATTCCCTGAAAATTATTTTTTCTCTAAAGATATTGATATAGTATGTTTGACGACTTGCTTTATGAAACGGTAAAGAGAGAAAGCAAGAGAAAGTTCCTCCTGAATTAAAGTTAGGAACTCGGCGCTGAGGTTTTTTTTTATACAGAATTGAATGAGAACCCAGAAAAGCTTAAAATCAAAAAAAGCTTACCAAAAAAAAGATGATGAAAGTCTGGGAACATATCCTTCTGAATGATTTCATTATTGTCCAATATCAAGAATCCAAGGAAATCCAACCAAACTAGGTTTTACGTGGGCTGACTGTTCGACGCATTTGCTGTCTCTATTGTCTCAAATTTTCACTGTGATTTGTTCCATTGAGTTTCCCTGCCTTTCACTTTAATCCTTTAGGTTAAAAATGCTGAATTCCTTTTCTCCTCTCCAGAGATCAGAGGATGATGCGGTGGTGAACGGAGAGATCAACTAATGATTCCATTCTCATTATCACGTCCATGAAATAAAAACAATAGACTTCATTCTCACACTGATTTAAATTTAGGATGTAATGTCGGATGCAAATATTCTCTGAACCAGGAAGAAATGGGGAAGAGGCGTACCGTAGGAAGGCCTCGTCCTCACCAAACCCAAAACAACTGAATAATTAGGAAGGAAATGTTGTTTCTCAATTTCGAACCAAAGCACTTCGTTACTGGATTTGCTATGCTGGAAAGTAGGCGAGCTATTTCCAGGAAAATGTCACCAGTGAAACAAGGGAACTACAACCCTATTGTTATCTCTCTTCTGACGTCGTCGTCGGTCTCCCTTTCATCCGAAACAGCAATGTAATCAGGGATGATGAGCGTTCACCAAAGGAACCACGTTGAGGTGGCAAGGGAGGGGGTCCTCCTACCGGTGTGTGGCCCTTCAAAGCTAACAACTCCTAATTAGCACATCGTTTTTCTTTTTCTCAAAACAAAATTCCTCATGAGGTGTTGAGATCTTTATTCTCAGCTTCTTTGTTTTCCCTTCTCGCTTTCTCTTCTTCTTTAAAAACAATAGATTTGAGATGCTGAAGAAAAAATCGAAAGATAGGAAAAAAGGGGTTTGAATTTAAACGGATGGAAATCACTTCAGATCCTTCCAATCGGAAATCCCAAAAATTCAAAGATCTGGGGAAAAGGTAGACCGCTGACTTCTCTGTCCCCTAGAACTGGAATGAAGCGTTTTCAAGCTAACAATCAGATCGTCAACATTTCAGTATTCCAGGAGGTGACAATGAGTGAATGAAGTGGTGTTTAAGAAGATGAAGAGATAAGGGCCATCATCCCCTTCTTCTTCAGGATTTTGCTCCCCGTTTGTCAGTCAAGTTTAATTCCACGGTGGTCTCATCATCATCAGAGCTGTGAGAAAACTTATTTAGAGTCATAAAAGGGTTTGTAAAATAAAAGGAATTCCTTTTTTTATCCTTTCTGCTGATACCTGAAATTGAGAGATTCCAAAGATATTAAGATTTTTGCTAGCATATTTTTCAAAGCCGGATATACAACCTGTCGGATTGCTTACACCTTTCCTAAAGCTAATGAGATGCAAAGGATTTTCTGTAACAGACAAGTCCAAGCGTATTAACACCTCTCCTTAATTCAGGTGTGAAAATCATGGGATCATGAAGGGCTCACGGTATCTTTGACAGAAGGATCAGGAAACTAGGTCGAGATCATTATTACCCTTGAAACGTCAAACACAAAAACTAATACCCAGCCGTTGCGTGAGTCTATACTTAAGCACTGCTCGCCAAATCAGTCATAACTTCGTCTTTATTTTTATTTTTTTTTTGGAATTGAAATTATACACAGAGTCTAGGCTGGCAATTTTTTTTGTTTGAATAAAAAAGAAAGAAAATATTACCCCAATACCTGGACAATTACGAATATGCTCTCGCTGTAGCGTATGAGAAGCTTAACTTAACTGATAGTTAGGATGATTTTTTTTTCCTTTTGACTACTAGAGGATAATAAAACCGTTGGGCTTAACCATAATCATAATCGTAATAATGCAATATAGTAGGGCAATGAAAGAAAATATAAAGTACTCAGTAATTCTTTAGTTCAATTAATTAGTATCCAAAGTTAAGAACAAAAAATGATTTCTCAATTCCTTAAATTGAAAGAGCATTTTTTTTCGTCATTCCCATTTTTTCTTCTATAATTTTGACTGATTTGAAAAGGGATTGTGAGTTGCTTCATGATGAGGGACTGTACTTTGTAAACTCGTGAGTGATGTAAGTTACTAACGTAATAAAGTCTATATCGACGGTTTGATCGAGAATGGCGACTCGGATCTTCATGAAAACTTACAAATAATAATAATAATAATAATAGGATTGTGTAGGTAGAGTAACCTCATTCATAAATAACAGAAAAATTTATGATTCTAGGCTTTAATCAGAGGAAGGGATGAGGTAATTTCCACCCTCACCATCATCCAGTCACTTCGGTCGGCCAGTCTCCTTCTTCTTTTTCCGCTTGAAGAAAAAGCAGCACCTGCAAAGAAAAATAAATGAACGTGAAACAGTAGCTGAAATAGCGCGCCAGCTTCCATCATGGCGTACTTAGCCTCCGAATGCGTCTCGAGCTCAGCTTGTGCGGTGATGGGTGTATTGGAATGACCTGCGGTTGGATCATCAGCGTTCAGCTCCCCATTTACTGAACTAACAACCTGAGAAAGATTAGAAAATCATAGGAATTATAGCTTCCCTCACAAGGAGAGAAATAATCAACGAGAACAGTTAGAAAAGAAAACACCAAAATAATTAGTAGCAACAACTCAACCAAGATTCAAAATAAGCAGACAAGTAGCAGCTATGACCTAGTATGTTACGAGGTAGATTCTAGCACAAGGAACAAGTGGGAGAGGAAGAAAGCCGTCACTGAGTCCGCCCATACATGAAATAAAACACCACTAATAAAGAATGGATCAAATTATATAAAATGAAAACAGAAAAAATAACAACACCGAATTAACAAGAAGCCCATAGCTTTTAACTTAAAAAGAAAACTTGACGTCACCTGAACAGAACCACCGTTTCGATCATTTCCAGGTGTCAAATCGTGTCCTAAGGAGGACGACGGCCATGTCTGGAGATTATCTGACCATCCCTCCTTATTCCCACTAAGAATTCCCCCCTAGCATTTCCAAGAATGAAATTTCAAGATTATTTTAGACTGAAAATTATTTACTCTTCGGCTTCACCGACCCACCCCAACTTTTTAATCCCGCCTCCAATCCTGCGGAATTCTGTACGCTTTAATTTTGGCTTTCAGCGAATTCTGCAGGAGAGGCGAAGAGATCTCCAACTTGACGTGGGTCAACAGTGTGGCTTCACTAACTTCTAGAAGAAAGCGTAAGGGAAGGAGAAGAAAGGAAACCTTAAAATAAATCTAAGGCGCTGCAAAAGTCCTAGTAAAGTAAGTGTTAAAAATAATAAGATGAGGACGAGTAAGTGGGAAAAAAGCCCGAATAAGCTCTGACAGGACTCGAGCGATCTATGGAAGCTGACTACTGGCACAAACCTACCTTTGGTGTTCTGGCATTTGCCTGATGCTGATGCTGCCTACCATCACGATGAGGCGAGATGATTTCATGAGTCGTCTGAATCGAACCTAACGGAGTTGACTGTAAATCAAGAAAACAGATTAATATTTTTTCAATATTCTACTGAGCTGAGAAATCTGTGCTGCTTTCTGAGGACAAAGTACTGACTACAGCTAAAAAAGGGAAGGTACACGCGTTTTATCGGCTTTCAACAATACCTAGGAACCAATCGGATTGATTCTATTGATTCTATTACAACTCAATTGTGAATACGATGTATAAATAACGGTGCAGAAAACAGTATTCGTATTCGTGAACCTTGTCAGATTTGCGTCGAGTACGGGTAGACGGGGGAGCTATCCTCAGGATTCGTAACTGAGCGAAATTGGCTGGCTGGCCCACCACATTGTATTTCATATAAGGGAATAAAAAAGAAAAAAATTGAAGAAAAAAGAGAGTAGAACCATCATTGAGCTAGGGCCTTAAAAAATATCAGATCTGTTGGAAGGGAGATTAACTGTATTTTTGTTTTCATACAAATAGCGTTATCGACGTTCCGATTAGCATCATGATGAAAAGAAGTAAAAGGACCATAGATAATGGTGGGAATGAATTGATTACCATTGTTTTTCCCGTCCAGTCAAACTCTCCATCATCTACGTAGCCTTTTTTCTCGAACAGATCATGGAACATCCTTCTGAGATATTCGTAGTCTGGGGTCTCAAAAAAATCAAGCCGCCGTACGTACCTAAGGTATGTCGCCATCTCTTCTGCGAAAAATCAGGAAACGATTAGTCTATTCTGGATGATACATACGAAAAATATTACAAGAAAGAAATTCATTCTTACCAGGATAGCTGTCACACAGAGTTTCAATAGGAGTCGCTCTTTTAGTATCACCGATTCGCTGATATCGTTCTTTCAAAGTCGAAGTTTTGAGACCTTGCCAGGGTAAGGAACCACGTAAAAAGTACATAAACATGTGCCCAAGGGCTTCAAGATCATCCCTTCGACTTTGCTCTAAAGTAAAAAAAAATAGGAGATATTGGGCATTCATGTAAGTGGGAATGATCTTGCCTTTACGCACCTCTACCCATATGTGTGTTTATACTCATGTATCTTGCTGTCCCGGTTAGGCTTTTGTGTTCTCTGTAGGGTATATGCTTATTTGTTTCTGGGTCGATGTACTCTTTAGCCAATCCGAAATCAATTATGTGGATAACTTTGTCTTTCTTATTGGAACTTCTGCCAATTAGGAAATTCTCAGGTTTCACATCTCTGTAGACCAAATGCTTCGAGTGAACATACTCTATCCTGTGTAACTGTGGAAACAACAGACTGGAGTGAGTCCTCACATATTGAAAATCCATGTAAAATTGACTTCCAAAATCTATTCAAATTACATACCAGTTGGATGGCAACCAAAAGAACAGTCTTAAGCGTGAAACGGCGTCCACAGAGATCGAATAAGTCTTCTAAGCTTGGGCCGAGCAATTCCATTACCAATGCATTGTACTTCCCACATGGTCCAAAATAATGTACGTCCGGTATTCCATCTAAATAATTCAAAGCTCAATCATCACCAATCCTTTTCTTCACATCATTTTCTGCAGGCACTGACCATGAGATCCTAAAATGCGATAAAAGCGGTACTCCATGTGAAGCTGCGGGGCTTTTGTCTTCATTGGTTCCTGAAATCCAATAATACAGTAAAGGAAGAGCATATCATTTATTGTCACATGGCAGTGGCGGGTTAGGGCAGTAAATACGCCACTTACCAGCTTGATAGCAACATGCTCATTTGTATAGAGGTTTTTCCCTGTAATTAAATTAAAGAAAGATGGACAATTAGAATGAGTTGGCAGCATAATAGAGGCATTAAATCCAATTATGATGATGACATTAATACTGGAAAACAAGCGAACCAACATGAGTCAGATGCAGTTTCTTGTTTACGACTAATGTTGAGTGGAGCCGCTATGCCAGAACAAGTATCAACGCTTCATTCATTGACCTTTATATTTAAGAGAACCTGAACCATGATTGAGTGAGCCAATTAAGAAAATCTTAATACCTATGGCTTCAGCGTGATCAATACACTTAGTAGTTGCCGAAGTACCGAGTATTTTAAAGGAGAAATAAAGCATATAGGTAACACTTATCTCTTCGTACCTAGTCGAAGCTCTCCAAAATTTCCACACCCAATCTTCTTTCCTACTTTGTAGTTTGGACCAACCATCAGGACGGCAGCACTGCCAGATGATCCGGCCGGATGATGGGTTCCGCGACTCTGCATGAAAGAATAAGATTGATATTTAAGATTGTCAAATTATGAAATATGATCGAGATTCGAGAGCGGAAGAAGCAGAATTAACAAATTTTCGCCCTTTAGAATTCAAATTTTGGGAATTCTCGCCTTGCAGTTGCAATTGAAATTCTGAGAATTCCCAGGAGATGAGCTTTTCTCACATCAACTGTTCCGTCGTATGTGCCATCATCGCCGAAACTGGCACTAGGCAATGCAGCCATTGGGTACCACGAAAGTTGCCAATCACAATAACATCACGATAGCAGCTGTGGCTGAGGATTCCACAGCAAAACCCATGCGGTGGTTTATCAAGCACCAGACTTCAGAAGAAGTAGGATTTTTCCTTGTCAAAATAGCACAATAATAGACGAGCTTTCAAAATGAGGATAAGATTTGGAAGAAGTAAGATAGAAAAATAAGATACGTTTTTGTAAGGATTAGTAGCCATGGCGACTTTGTCAACGGTTTTTCTCATTTCGCTCGTGACAAGAAAGCATTTTAACCGATAATGACATTGTAAAATGGCTTACCATGACAAATATTGACGATTCTTAATGTGTTTTCGTAGCAAATAGCGACAGGCGAAGTTGGTAGGAAGCGGTAATCGAGAGATTATGGCCTATTCCGTCAGCACACGAGGAATTCCTGATACTTTCAGTCGTAGCACAAACTGACTAGTGTTTGAAGAGGCTGAAGGGCAGAAGGGCCGATTTCCCTTTCTTGGCACTATCCGTGAACTCGACTAAACGCAAAGTGTAAAAGTAAGGTAAACTGCAAAAATATAAACTACCCAGTTCAACTCATATTTTAACTTACCTCAGCAAGGCAGCCGGATGATGTAAAATGATCTGAAGCCGCGATGCTAACGCTGAAAGCGCGATAAGCCGGATACACACCTAGAAATTCAAATGTCATGTAGGTTAGCTCAAGACCATATCCAGACGACTGAAAACTTTAGGTTAGTGGCAGAGCCTTACTTAGCTCGACTTCTTACCGGGCTGAACTCGTGAAATTTGTGGTAATCTAAGAAAAAGACAGTGACGGGATAGAGGAAGTCAAAGGTCAGGCAGGCGGATATGAAAGCCAAGACAGCACTTTCACCCTTAATTTGTTACCCACTTGAACAGGGAAAAGATCCAACCCACACCCACCCAAGATTTGTGTACTTCGTCGTCCTGGCTAAATCATTGTGAGATGAAGGTGGGGGTTTTAATTACACTAAAATAAACTCCTTCTTCTTTCGGTGACAATTAACTAACTCACTATCGACTTCTACACGAATATTAATCTGGAATAATAAAGAGGATTGTGGTACTCACTCCTTTGTCAGTTCATCAGCACGGAGGTGAGGTAAAATAGATGTTCAAGTTTACTGCTTTCTGAAACCAGCAGAATAATAATGTTCAGAAAGCGAAAGTATATACTACTAGAAAAACTGAATTGATTCCGATCCGTCCTTTTTTGTAATGTGTTCTAAAGCTGCGGCTCCTGCTGGTTCCTGGAGATAGGGAAAAACGCGAGTTTTGCACCCTACCTTCATCGGCCTTAAAAATCGGCAAAAGATGTTCAGATTTAGTAGGAAGTATAGCGTCCTTCCAGGTCTTAATTAATGGCCTCAAAAGATGGTTCTACTAATCTAATGTGGGTTGGGAAGCCAAGAGTTAAAATCGCGGTTTGAGATGTTAACTTTAATGTAAATGGTAAAGGAAAGAATTGGAAACTCACCGGCTCGGCCGCACACTTCTCAAGTATACCACCTGCTTTGCGAGTTCCTTTTAGTTCATTCAGGAATTTACGTGCAGGAAGTTTAGTCGAACTCGCTCTAGTCTAGTACTCTTCTACTCACTCGAGCCGAGAATCACTCGACAACAAGTACCGTATTTCTCGTCCTATAAGCCCCGACGTTATAATCCTAGTATAGGTCCCCCAAAAGTTTCATTCCCAGTGTTGCTAAGTTCCTAGGTTGAGGCGAAAAATCCAAATCCTTATGAGTGATTTCTATTGGGAGACCTGTGCTAGGACTGTTCCGCCGCGACTTATAGCTTGATTTTTTCTTTTCATTCTAACCCTGCGGCTTATACGCGAATGCGGCTTATAGGACAGTGATTAGCCATTTTCCAAATCAATCACTGTTGCCGCGTCCGCATCCTTAATCTTCTCCTGTTTTTAGTAAGTTTTGCAGCTTTGCTTCCCTGGGCAGGAGTAAGGCAGACTCCGTACGCTGTTCCCTCCCATGTACCCCTCCTGCTGTTCCCTCCCATAAGAAACGCTCGGAGGGAACACCATGTTGCCATGCTTGAATCTCTTATAGGAAACGGAGGTCCGTTCCCTCCTGCTGTTCCCTCCCATTAATAATGTATGGACTGTTCCCTCTTGCTATTCCCTCCCGGTAATATTGTAGAAGCGCTCCTGTTTCGGATTTCGTAGCCGGCGGAGGCCGGATCGGCGCGTTCGTGACCGGGACTCGAACGACGAACATCATATTGAAATTGGCTTGTAATTAGTCCACCCCTTTTTAAATAGTAACTCCACCCCTTTTTTTCCCCTTCCCTTAAAAAATAATTCTTTTGCCCTTATGTAAAAGCACCCTTTTTTCGTGTAGCCCTTATCTAATCCATTTTTTACCCCTGAATTTTCAAAAAATACCCTTGTTTAAATTAAAAAATCAACGAGTTATTCTCTAACGGACTGTCTAAGCCCACCATGATATTGAAAGCGCTCAGGAACAAAGGAGCAGAAGAGCCGAGCAAGTTGCAATTAAATAATTACTTGAAACAACTACGGTCAAAGCGAAGCAGGCCCATCCTCTCATTATATGACTTGGTCAGAGTTCTGGAAACTCACTCCGCACATTGTCGCAGAAGCTGCATGTCTTTGAGGACAAACTTTTGGGACGTTGCAGTGTTAACCACTTTAAAAAAAGTACTTTTTCTCAACTAATTACTTACCAACGTGTAAGTTTTAGCGTGATTATGGCCCATTCATAAATGACGTCACGCTAAAAGGCCATTTTTTTCATGTGTCTGTGTGTCTTGTCACATATAGTCACATTGTTTCATTATGTGTGTATCCCATTGATTGTCACGTCACAGTGCGGTTAAGGTGTCGGATTCATGCAAATTACTATACATGG